>MU744052.1:67770-91481 GCA_026770625.1 Nicotiana glauca | reverse complement strand
CCCCCCCCCAAACCCCTCATTTCAGAGATGGTCTCTCTCTCTCTCTCTATACTAATTCTTGCTCTCCTTTCTCTCTAGAACCTTCTGGTTCTCTCCTTCGTCTCCGATGAATCGACCGCCTCTCCGGCCACCTCCAGCCTCACTTCTCTTGACCACCAGCCACTGTGAAACCTTGTCTTGTTGATTCCCTCTATCTTCGAGACTCCAGAAGCCTCCATCATGCAAGATGGTCATCGGAAGCTCTGACTGGTTTGTCTCCGACCTTTCTCCGACGGTTTATGGTTCGATGGTGCTGCGAGCATCATTATTAACGAGTTTCATAGCCAGGTTCCTTACATCTCACTATTTTATTACGAAACCCTAATTTTCTCAAAAACCTTGTCTTTTTAAACGATTTTTAACTTTTTCTTTTGTGTTTTACACTACTCTCTACTAGATCTTTTCGATTGTTTAAGTTTTCAACGTTTTGTTCTTCTTTTAAAACTAGGGTTTCCTGAACCCTTTCGAAATCACTATATCTTCTGATTTTTTGAGTATTATGTGTTTATGTTTGTGTTATATGCTTGTTGGTGTGATCTTCTGGTTACTCTCCGAGTTCCATGCTTTAATTTTGCTATTAGGGTTCCAACCTTCTATTGATTCTGTGATTTCATGCTTAGGGTTTTCTGATTTTCATGCCTATTGTGTTTTATAGGTCTAATTGTTCATTGTTTACCAAATATTCTGCTGATTTTGTGCATCTCTTCGAATCCCTGAATTTGTATATGTTTTCCTTATAAGTTTTACACTGATTTTTGAATCACTTCCTTATTTGTGAAATGCTCTCCTTACTTAGTACTGATTCCCTGTGATTTTCAATTTCATCCGTGATTCTTTGAACTAATTTGTGTGCACAATATGCTGTCCTTATACTTTCCTTACTTGAAATATTCTGTATACTTTTACTACTCCTATTATGGAAATACCAGTCTTGCAAATAATAATTTTCCTTATTTGATATAATTTGTACCCGTTTGAACTAGGACTCCTTAATTGAAGGGAGTCCGAGGATTTAATTGATTCTAATTGGTATTATTTCCATAACTATGATCAGTATATACGTGTTACCTTATTTTCCACTTGTTTTCAAAACTATAAGTAGTCTTGATAACTGTGATTTCTAACACGTTTTATGCCCATACTTGCCTATGCTTTATGTATGAATTGTCATAAAATAGACCCAGAATGCTTACAAGTGCGCTTGATTGCAGGTTTGAGCGACAAGATGGCAAAAGTCAAAAATCGGCTCGAAAAGGAGTGAAACCTTCTCAAGTGTCAAAGATCAATAAAGTGAGGACATACAGAACTTGGTGCAGACTGCACCATCATGCCATGCGGCAGCACCAATGAGGTTCAGAGAGTGGTCAAGCCAATCTAAAGCAGCGCGGCCGCACTACAAGCTCATGCGGTCCGCGCCCAGCTCATGCGGCCGCATTACACGTTCCCGCGGGCCGCACCACAAAAGTTCAGAGACCACCTCAAGTTGTTCATGCGACCGCGCTACAGGTTCACGCGGTCCGCGCCAGTCACCATGCGGCTGCACTATATCATTGTGCGGTCCGCATCACTAAGGTTCAGATAGCAAGAGTTAAAAGCTGAGTAACCTAGTGTGGCCGCGTGCCAACATCGCGCGGTCCGCACCAGCCCCGCAGGGGTATTTTTGTCTGGATTTTCCAGCCTAGTATAAATAGAACATTTTTTCATTTTTAGGTCAAGTATTGTATCAGATATAGTTGCTGCGCTCGTGAGACTCAAGTTTTAGCCTATTTTGGGCATTTCCATCTTGCTTTATCGTGGATTCTTGTAGATTAACATTGTGAACACGTGATTTTTGTCCTACATGAAGATTACTCCTAAAAATAGATTAAAATAATTTTTACTGAATTTTTTAGGAATTTTTCTTTATTTAGCCGCATTTCATGCATTTTAATATTTGTAAAATCAAAATAATAAATACCAAAAAATATCTTGCATGTTATTTAGGTTTTATCGGAAGTCATTTGATTTTCATAAAAATTGAAAATCACAAAAAAAGTTTCATTTTTACACCTTTTCCTTTTTATTGATTTTTCTCTTTTAATTTAGGTTTAAGTAGCTTTTATAATTTTTATAATTAGTATAATTTTATTTTTTTTAGGATTTTTAATTCTAGGATTTTTAATAATAATAATAAAAATATAAAAAGAAATTGGGAATAAAAAGAAGAACCTTCTCCTATTCCACATGAGATCTTTTCCCCAAAAATATTTCCCCATATAATACCTTCCCCCAAAATATTTTTCCAAAAAATATTTCCCCATATAATACCTTTTCCCCAAAAAAATTTCCTCACATAAAACCTTCCCCCAAAATATTTCCCCACATAAGACCCTACCCTACACACTCTATAAAAATTCATCCTCCTTCCTTCTTAAAAAAAAATGGGCGAACACAGGGAGCTTCTTTCTTCTTATTATTCCTTTTCCATAGAAAAACACACGGACAGAAAAGGAGAGCCATAGCAACTAGAAATTTTGGGTTTCCAGATCTGAAAAACACCAAAAAAATCACAGAGAAATTTCACACAAAGAGAAATCATTAAAAAAAAAAGGGTTTCAAAGTCGTTTGCAATTTTGGCTGCATTTTATACAAGTTTTGTTTTCTCAAGCTGATTTTTGACTAATAATTGAAGCTGAGTGTTGCTGGTTCAGAGTTGCTGGGCTCCTACGTGGTTGAGGTTGCCATATTTTCTTGTAAACCAATTAAAAAAAATATTTATATATTGAAAGGTTTCAAGGTTTTAGTTGGCGTCCGATTTTCTGTGGCAATTTTATCGTTTGGAGTTTGCCGTCAAATTAATACTTGTTTCCAACGTTAATAAAGTGATATTTCCTCAACAGGTTCTTTCTATTATTCCCTTCTATTTTAATGCATTTAGTTGTTTCGTTTCTTTGCTTTTTTTTCTTTGGTTGTAATTTGATTGGATTTTTTTCTCTTGTTGTTGTTGTTTTTTTAACTTAATGGTCATTCAAATTATTTTAGTGAATTCCCCTGGTTTTTCTGTTAGTTGTGCAAATGAATTTGATATTTGGCCTTGTGGCTTAGTATAAGTCACGCCAAAGACTGGCAGCTATGTTGGAGACTTACAAGTAATGTTTGGCATATTTGTAGCTGTATTAGAAACTTAATGCACGAGCTTTGTTTATTAGAGGTTATATTATATTATGTCCTCTCTCCTCTTTAGTGGATGTGAAAATATTGACCTGAACATGTAGTTAATGTATTTCCTAAATACAAACCCATGAATTACAATGATAGCAGACAAAGGGATTAATTCAAGTGTTCTCTAATTCTAAGACATTATGTGATGGTCTATTTCTACTTCCAGTAATTCTTTGAGTCGAAATTTTACAACGAAGCTCAGATTTAGAGTAAAGATCTTCAAATAATCGTAGTCAACTTTAGTTAAGTTATAAATCCTTAGGAATAATTCGAGGTGTGCCATGCCAGGTAAAATCTCAAAAAGCATGACTCTCAGTTAATTATCTTTAAAATCTTTAGAACTCGGGACATGCCATTTAGCGAATTTTCATGGCCTTCCGCGAAGTTAACAACGCGTTAGTTGCTTTAGGCGCGTTATTTAATAATTTTACCTTTCTAAACTTGGGTGTGCATTTCATGTGACCCAAATTCAAATCTTAATAACGTTGAATAAAATGTGTTTCGGATTGCGGGTGCATTTCATGTGACGCGGTCCAAAGACACATTTTAGACGATATTAAATCTTCTTTAAAAAATGAATAAAAGCGGTTAACAAATTGAAAATGTACTATAGTTTGAACATGTTTTAAAATCAGATATTAGGCCAATTATGATAATTTAAGTGACCTTGCTAGAACCACGGGATCCGGGGGTGCCTAACACCTTCCTTCGGATCAACAAAATTCCTTACACAGAATTTATGGTTCGCAAACTCCAATTGGGAAGTCAAAATTTTCCTCAATTTGGGATTTAAGTTAAACTGGTGACTTGGGAAACCAAAGGCCAATCCTATCCCAAGTGGTGACTCTGAAACAAATATATAATCCCATTTCGAATAATGTCACTTTAAATGGAAAAACTCCCTTATACATTTATCCTTCGGGGTAAGTGTGTAAAAAAGGAGGTGTGACAAACATTGTAGTTAATTACTATGTCGATTTTATCTACTATTTCTTCAATTTCTGTTTCTATTATGTCTAGCTAAACCCATTAGCTAGGGTTGCGGCTCAACCTTAGTGGGTAATTAATGAGTGTGATTATTTAATGCTTGAATGATGTTTGGTTTTTGCTATTTGAGTTAATTTTATGGTTTAATTAGGATTTGGTGCTTGAAAATACTAAGTCTAGCTTAGTGGGTCTTGACTCTTCTTGAGAAAGAGTGTCTATGGCTCCAAAATTGACCCAACAAGGAATTGGGATGGACCCACGAGAATTATAGTCCCAATTAACGGGTTAAACCCCGAGAGAGTAATTACCCAATTTGAATCCTAAGTTGCTTGGGCATATTGGCCTACCCAATTAGTCTCGAGAGAGTCAATTGGGCAAAATCACTCTCTCTACCGAGAGGTGTGAGAGTGAGTGCAATCGTGCAACGGTTATAGCATAAGTCCCATAATCATCATTCTTGTATTAGGAATCTCTACCTGTTAGTTGACCATCTAGGTAAATGCCACGACCCTAGTGCCTTTATCTATCTTGCATACAACCTAGAATTAATATTTTAGCATATCTTAGTTTTAATTAGTAGTTGTTAAATTGTAGTTGATAATTACAAAAACCCAAAAATGGTAGAAGTACAATGAGGAGCCAAAACGCATTTCTATACTAAACAAATACTCAACTCCCTTTCTAGCTCCCTGTGGAAATTGACCCCGATACCACTATTGGGTAAAAGTCTTAGGGCCCACTCTTCCTAAGGTTGAGTCCTCCGCGATCACTATTTGGCACCGTTGCCGGGGAGCTTACGGTGTTGACTATTTGCGTAGCTAGTTTTGTGTTTTGCTTCTCTTTCCTTATTTTTTAGTAACGTTATTTGTGTCGATCCATCAGGTACACATGGCTCTAAACGGAAATGTCCCTCTTGACAACATGGTCGCAGGGTAGGAGGTTGATAATGTTGAGCAAGATGAACTCCAGGTACCACAATTACTACGGAGAGGTAGAAATGCTAATGCAAATCCTAATGATCAAATCCCAGACCCTCCTCTGCCTATACCAAGAGTAGCTCCAAGGGTCCTTCCGAACCAGGGTTATGCAAGTGCCATAGTTCCTCCCCGAATCTGGGCAGGGAATTTTCAAATCACCAATATTATGTTGACACTTCTCGAGCAAAGAGGGTATTTTACGGGCGCCTCCGACCAAAATGCATACAAGCACTTGAAGGGGTTCGTAGATACTTGCTGGGGGAGTAAATAAACCAATGTGTACGGACACATGCTTTGAGATTGAGGCTTTTCCTGTTCTCTCTTCGGGGGAAAGCATTGGATTGGTTAGAAAGGCTTCCAAATCATTCAATCACAGCGTGGGATGAATTGGTGGACAAGTTCATTGCCAAGTTATTTTCTCCAAGTCACATGGCGACGCTCCGTGATGAGATTTTGGCCTTCAAACAAAAGCCAATGGAACCTTTGCATGAATATGGGAGAGATTTAGAACTATGGTCAAAGAGTATCCAAATAATGATATGAATGATGTGATGATTCAACAAAAGTTCTATAGAGGCATCAAAACAACAAACCAATGTATTGTGAACCAATTGGCGGGTGGAAATTTTATGAAGCTCCCGTACAATGAAGCTTGTGAAGTGTTAGATGAAATGGCCGATACTTTTTCGGCATGACAAAGCCGGGCAAACGTTCCTCAAGGTGATCCTAATGTCATACATTTGCATAAGGAGTTGCACAACCACGACCAATCCATTGCCGAACTCACAACAACAATGAACCAATTGGCGAAGGCACAATTGCAACAAGTTCAAAACCCGTGCCAAGTCAATGCAATGGAAGGAGTGAATATGATGAAAAGAAGGCAAAAGGGGCAACAACTTCAAGGAAATTTTGACAACTATGATGATGGTAGTGGTTATTCAAACGAGTGCTATGATGAGCAAAGTGAGGATTGTCAATATGTTAACAACTACCAAGGAAATAGAGGAAACCAAGGCAATCAACAATGGCGATCCCAATGGAATTGGGGTAACCAACAAGGCGGTGGAAATTGGAATGGGAATAACCAAAACAACAATTGGGGGAATCAAGGTAACAATGGTGGAAATTGGAATAGAAACAACAACAACAATTGGAATAATAACAATGGTCAAGGGGGGTGGAACAACAATGGTGGTCAAGGTAATCGGGGGCAAGACTTTCAAAGGCCTCCGATGTTTCAACAACCGAACAACCCGCCACCGTTTCAATCTCAGATGATGACAAAGAACCAAGAGTCCGATGCACAATTGGCTTCACACAACACTTCCATCCATAACTTGGAGGTGCAACTTGATCAAATTTGAACAAATGATGAAGAAGAACCAAGACTCCGATGCGCAGTTGTCTTCACACAACACTTCCATCCGTAACTTGGAGGTGCAACTTGGTCAAATTTCACAATCCTTAAATACTCGCCCAAAGGTTGCTCTACCAAGTGACACGGTAGTAAACCCTAAGGGTGGGCACAACAACCATGTGATGGCGGTGACCACACGGAGTGGACGAGGCGGTGATGTACATGCCTCAAGAGAGAATCAAGTCATGGTGGATGAGGATGAATTGCATGATGATGATACGCCTACGGAGGTTGATGATGTAGTGGAACCAAGTGCAAGAAATGATGTGCGAATTGACATTCATGAGGTTGAGGAGGAAACTCAAGAGGACGTGAACCCATCTAGGGAACACGTGATAGATATGCCCGAGCCGGAGGTTCCCAAAGCCAAGGCACCCTTGCCTAGGCCTCCTCTGCCCTACCCTCAACGTTTGGCCAAGTAAAAAGGTGATAACCAATTTAAGAAATTCATTGAGATGATGAAGAGTTTGACTATCAATGTGCCTTTGGTGGAGGCACTCGAGCAAATGCCGGGGTATGCAAAATTCATGAAGGATTTGGTTACAAAGAAGAGATCAATGGAGTGTGAGACAATCAAGATGACCCATCAAGTGAGCGCAATTTTACACTCCATGGCTCCTAAACTTGAGGACCCCGGTGCATTCACTATCCCATGCACTATTGGAAGCGCCGACTTTGCAAAATCCCTTTGTGACTTGGGGGCGAGTATCAACTTAATGCCATATTCGGTTTTCAAAACTTTGGAAATCGGGCAACCTCGCCCGACTTCAATGAGGCTCCAAATGGAGGATAGGTCAATAAAATGGCCTTTGGGTATAATCGATGATGTCCTTGTTCGTGTTGATAAGTTCATCTTGCCGGCCGACTTCATGATACTAGATTGTGAGATGGACTTTGAAGTCCCAATCATCCTTAGAAGACCTTTCCTAGAAACGGGGAAGGCTTTGGTTGATGTCGAGGCGGGAGAGTTGACCTTCCGAGTTGGTGATGAAAAGGTGGTGTTCCATGTGTGCGAGTCTATGAGGTAACCAAATAGTACCGAGGTGTGCTCGTTTGTTGACATTGTCATGACGGTGATAGTGGATGACACAAGCGTAATGATTAATGTTGAAGATCCACTTGGAGGGTGATTTTGAATATGGAGGCTAATGATGATGCCGGGAGAATTGAATGTATTAATGCTTTGCATGGTATGGGCTCATACTCTTATGCGCATACGAAGTTATCATTGGACCTTGAGAATCGTAAAACTTCCCCAACAAAGCCATCTATTGAGGAGCCGCTGGTGTTGGAGTTGAAACCACTTCCTCCTCACCTCAGGTATGAATACTTGGGTCCTAATTTCACTTTGCCTGTTATTCTTTCGTCTTGCTTAACTAACTTGCAGGTTGATGCCACTTTGGCGGTACTACAAAAGCGCAAGTGGGCGATTGGATGGACGTTGGCGGATATTCGGGGTATAAGCCCCGCTTTTTGCATGCATAAGATCATTTTGGATGAAGAAGCAAGGACGTCTCTTGAACACCAAAGAAGACTAAATGAAGTTATGCAAGAGGTAGTCAAGAAAGAGGTTATCAAGTGGTTGGACGCCGGTGTAGTCTACCCAATATTGTATAGCTCATGGACCTCCCCGTTCCAATGTGTGACAAAGAAGGGGGGTATGACGGTCGTCACAAATGCCAACAATGAATTGATTCCTACCTGTATGGTCACGGGTTGGAGGGTGTGCATGGATTATAGAAAGCTCAACAAGGTCACTAGAAAAGATCATTTCCCTCTACCATTCTTGGACCAAATGCTTGATCGTTTAGCGGCCCGGGATTATTATTGCTTCCTTGATGGCTACTCGGGGTACAATCAAATTCTCATTGCCCCAGAGGATCAGGAAAAGAAAACCTTTACATGTCCGTATGGCACATTCGCTTTCTCAAGAATGCCATTTGGACTTTGTAATGCTCCGGCGACCTTCCAAAGATGTATGATGGAAATCTTCATCGACATGGTGGAGGATTTTCTGGAGGTCTTCATGGACGATTTTAGTGTGGTGGGGGACTCATTTGAATAATGCCTAGTGAACTTGGACAAGGTATTGAAAAGATGTGAGGAAACCAATCTTGTACTAAATTGGGAGAAATGTCACTTCATGGTGCAAGAGGGTATTGTATTGGGGCACAAAATATCAAGGCATGGTATTGAAGTTGATAAGGCAAAAATAGAGGTCATCTCAAGGCTCCCTCCCCCTATGTTTGTCAAAGGGGTGAGGATTTTTCTAGGCCACGCCGGGTTTTACCGGCAATTTATCAAGGATTTTTCAAAAGTTGTGAACCCGCTTTGTAAATTGTTGGAAAAATATGTGAAGTTCGTCTTTGATGAGAGGTGTATGGAGTCCTTTGAATTGTTGAAACATAAATAGACCACAACTCCCATCATCACCGCACCCAACTGGGAATTGCCTTTTGATCTTATGTGTGACGCGAGTGATGTAGCGGTTGGTGTGGTGCTTGGCCAAAGAATCAACAAAATGTTCCATCCGATGTACTACGCAAGAAAGACGATGAATGAGGCTCAAAAGAACTATACAGTCACCGAGAAGGAGTTGCTAGCTATTGCGTTCGCCATGGAAAAGTTCCGACCATACCTTATGGGGGCCAAGGTGATTATCCATACCGATCATGCCACCCTTAGGTATTTAATGACAAAGAAAGATTCGAAGGCGAGGTTGATGAGATAGGTACTACTCTTGCAAGAATTTGATCTAGAGATTGTGGATAGAAAAGGAAGTGAAAATCAAGTCGCGGATCATTTGTCCCGGCTAGAGGAAGAAGAGAGACCGAGCAATGGTGTTGAGATAAATGATGCTTTCCTGGATGAACAACTCCTTGCGGTTTCTATGCATGATATGCCGTGGTTTGCCGATGTGGCCAATTATCTTGTGACTGGTATAATCCCGTATGAGCTCTCTTCTAACCAAAGGAAGAAGCTCAAGCGGGATAGTTTGGATTACTATTGGGACGAGCCCTACTTGTTTAAAATTTGCACCGATGGTGTGATTCGCCGATGTGTCCCGGAAGAAGAACAATTGAACATATTGGAGGCTTGCCCCTCTTCTCCTTATGGTGGTCATCATGGGGGAGTGAGGACGGCGTCAAAGGTTTTAAGTTGCGGCTTCTATTGGCTGACTTTGTTTCAAGATTCAAGCAATTTGGTGAAGAAATGTGATGCATGCCAAAGAGCTGGCAGGATTTATAAGAGGGATGAGATGCCTCTTAACACAATCCTAGAGGTAGATATTTTTGATGTGTGGGGCATTGATTTCATGGGCCCGTTTGTAAGCTCTTGTGGGAACACGTATATTCTCGTGGCGGTGGATTATGTGTAAGTGGTTTGAAGTCGTGGCTCTTCCCAACAATGAAGCCCGGAGTGTCATGGCATTTTTGAAAAAGAATATCTTCACTAGGTTTGGAACCCCTCGTGCTATCATTAGCGATAGGGGGTCCCATTTTTGCAATAAGGCCTTTGGCTCTTTTCTCGCCAAATATGGAGTTAACCACAAAGTGACTACCCCCTACCATCCCCAAGCAAGCGGCCAAGTGGAGGTTTCAAATAAGGAAATTAAGAGTATTTTGTCCAAAACCGTGAATGCAAATAGGATCGATTGGTCAAAGAAGTTGGATGACGTTCTTTGGGCTTATCGGACGACTTACAAGACTCCGATTGGTATGTCTCCATATCGATTGGTGTTTGGCAAGGCTTGTCATCTCCCGATGGAACTAGAATATAAGGTTATGTGGGCATTGAAAAAATTGAACCTGGAATGAGATGTTGCGGCCAACCTCCGAGTGGATCAATTGAATTAACTTGATGAGTTTAGATTCCATGCTTACTCCAGCTCGTCCTTGTATAAGGACAAGATGAAGTACCTCCACGAAGTATGCTCGGGGTAAAGAATTTAAGGTGAGCGACATGGTTCTTCTTTTCAATTCCCGGTTGAGGTTATTTCCGGGGAAGCTCAAGTCCAAATGAAGTGGTCCCTTTAAAGTGGTCTTTGTAACTCCCTTCGGTGCTCTTGATCTTAAAAATAAGAATGGTGAAGTGTTCAGGGTAAATGGGCATCGTGTCAATCACTATTTGGGGAAGATTGATGACAGCCATGTGGTGGCACTTATTCATTTGAAGTGATATGATGGTAACATGCGTCATGCCGCGACGTTAAATCAGGCGCTTCTTGGGAGGCAACCCATGTCTTTTTCTTTCTTTTTGATTTCTGTTGTAGAATAGGATTATTGAGCTAATGGTTTGTGAGATGTTGCAGGGATTGTGTTGAATCAATGAAAAACAACTGTGCAAAAATACTCAGTTTCTAGAGTTGGCTAGTGCGGCCGCACCCTTGCTTGTGCGGTGTGCACCAGCCACAACACATGTGGCAAAGTCTCTGAAGTTTGATTCATGAGGCCGCATCCCAGAATTGTGCGGTCCGCATTGTACCACGCGGCCGCGTCCCATGTTTGTGCGGCTGCATCAGATGTTTTGCACAAGATGGTGTGAGGTAAATCCAGCGTGGTCCGCGGTCGTGTTCACGCAGCCGCGCTGGAGGGTAAGTTGGGGGCCCACGTCCTTTTTCTATAAATAGACCCCCAGGGCTTCATTGTAAATTTTTTGCCAACTCGGCCTCTGAACCCTAATTTTTCACTGTTCATCTTGAGACTCTCATTTGCATTATCAAGAGCATTTCTTCACTTTCCTGGTAACATATTTCTCACATTTGTTTTTTATTAGTGTTAATTTATACTTTATACATGTTTACTTAGTGATAACTTCTTCATTCTTTTTTATTTTTGTTCTTCATTATTCATGTTTAGGATAGTTTAGGTTGTTCTTGTTGTTCTTTGATATGATGGGCATGTTATAAACGAGTAGGGACAAAGTAGGATGCTAAAACGTGCAAGATTTGGCCTATTTTTGTTAAATCCTAGTTGTCCCAGTATTAAAAGCCCAGCGCGGCTGCATGACATGTTTGTGCGGTCCGCGCTGTGACCGTGCGACCGCATTACTTGTTTGTGCGGACCGCATCAGTGAGATTCAGAATGGTCTTAATTGTAGTAGTAGCCCAGCGCGACCGCATGACAAGTTTATGCGGTCCGCGCCATGCTCCGCACGGCCGCATGCCATGTTTGCGCGGCCCGCGTCAGTGAAGTTCAGAAAGTCCCTAATTTTAGCTGATGCTCAGTGCGGCCGCATGACCTGTTTGTGCGAACCGCACTGTTCCCGCACGGCTGCATTACCTGATGGCGCGGCCCGCATGGGAAATGTTCAGAGAAAAGGTGTTCTTCAGTATTGCCCTGTGCGGCCGCATGCCCTGTTGGCGCGGCCTGCATGGCTTTGGTCTGGTCTATTGCCTGCACAATTGTTTCTTGATGCTCTGCCTTATTATGCATATGATAACACACTGCACTTGCCTATACTAACAATGTTAGAATCGTTTGTGTGTAGAAAATGGTGAAACAAAGAGGACGAGGTTCCAAACAACTCGGTCGAGGTGAAACCTCCCGGGGAGGGAAAGCTAAGCTAAAGAAACTCACTCCCCAACCCAAACTAAAGTCAAGGAAACAAGTAGTGACTGATGAGGAGCAATCGGGGAGTGAGTACCTTCCCTCTCAGGAACTATCAGCTGAGTTGGGGAAAGCCCCCTCAGTCCCAGACCAAGATCCACAAGCTATACAATCTGAGTCATCTGATGGCTCAACAGCGAGTAGAGGCAAATACTCCACCTCCCCCACAGCTTCTGAATCTGGGGAGAGTGCTGACAGTGCTGAGGAGGTCCCGGTTAGTGGGGTATTGGAGGTTGGTGGTGTTGAACGAACAAGGAAGGTTGAGGTGTGGGAGGACCGCTTTGTGAGTCAAGTGGCCTTCCACAAATTCCGAGAAATGTGGGCCAAAATACATCTCATCCCTGAGAGGTGTATCATAACCAAGGACCTATTGCCACTCTTACCCAAAGTCCATGAGCAATTTCAAATGAGAAGCGGGTGGGACCATTTCAGTGACGGGTTGGTAAATGCAAACGAGCACATGGTCAAAGAGTTCTACACAAATGTTGCCTACACCAAAAAGGACTCCACTGCAACCAAAGTGAGAAACAAGAATGTGGTATTTTCGGGAAAAGCATTCAATGACTATTTGGGTTTCAAGGACGAAGACGAGACCCAATACTTGGAGAAGTTGGCACTGAAAGAGGAGGTTCGCTCATGGTTAGCTGAGTTCTTAGCGCATCCAGGTGTTGTTCCGGATTGGATATAGGCAGGAGTGAAAATCCTTAGGAAGAATATGAATTTCGAGGTGAGAGGGTGGCTTACCTTTGTGTGAAATAGGTTGGATCCCACTTCTCATGACCAGACCATCCCCTTCCCCGGGATGTGCTCATTGCGTCCATTATGGCGGGATTCCCTATCAATGTGGGGAGTGTAATGTACATGGCAATCACTGCTATGGGGATTGACAGTTCGTTGAACTATCCTTACCCAAGCACTCTGACATTGTACTTTACGAACTTGAAGGTGAAGAAAATGCATTATGATGTGACAGTGCGCCCAATAGCGTCGTTCTCCTGGTTCAGTATTCAAGGTCCAGATAACCCAAAGGGGGACAAGAAAAGCAAGTCATCTACCTATGCCCGACCGGCCAGTCTGAGGAGCCGGTTGAGGTCGAGCCTTCTACAGAGTTTCCCACCACTCCAGCTATATCTGTCCCAGTTGATAGGCCCTCCTCTTCTGCAGGCCCTAGTTCTTCAGTTGTCCCTACAGTTCCAGTTTCCCGGACCAACCCATTGACAGCCCAACAACTATCTATGACATTGGCCAGTTTGAACAACTGGATGTCCGTAGCGACATCCAAGTTGTCCACATTAGCCACTTCAGTTGAGGCTCAGTCTACCCCGGCCACTGTCCAGGGTCCTCCATCTATTGAGGAAATATTGAAAATGCTCCTGGCCAACCAGAAGAAGATACTCGAGACTCAAACTGCCTTGACTAAGGCAGTTGGGGCTCACAGCACAGCCTTGGAGAAATTGGCTCGGGAGCACAAGAAAATGAGGAAGACCAGGGCATCAAAGGAGTCGGTAAAGGTGCTTCGTGCAGATGTGGACAAGCTAATGGCGGATCAGATGCCGTTAGACTTGTTATTCGGGGACCCAGCCCCTCCAGCAGCAGTCCCAATACCTGAGCCACAGCAGGAGCAGGCACCACAGCCTATGAGGAAGAAGAGGAAGTTGCCCAGCACTGAGGGAGTAGTGATTGAGTTGGCGGAGATTCAGGGCACTCCCTCCGGTGAGGTGCCGGAGGTTCCACTGGTCCAGCAGCAGGATCCTGCACCAGCTTCAGAGCAGCAGGTTGGAGACCAGTCTGAGGTCCCGGCTACCACAGAGGATCAGGGGATGACTGGAGACCCTATGCATGTGGACTAGGCTTTAGGGGACTTTCTATATCCTTTATCTTGTTTTTAAGCTTATTTTGGTAGTTGGCATTGGGGACAATGCCAGCTTTTATTCGTGGGGGTGCGCCCTACTATTTTGATCCTGATACATTGGATGACTGTATATATTTATTTCATTTCTAGTCTATGTTTTGGATTTTAATAGTTGGCCTGTAAATAACTTCTGACTTTGGCTACTTTTAGACTCTTATGTATACATTCACCCCGTTGTATATTCTACTCCCCATTGTACATATTCATTTGGTTTTTCTATTTTTGTTAAAAATTTTCGTTTTTAGCTTAGTAGTGAGGCTCGTAGCCTTTTGTTTTGGTTTTGGTGTTTTCAATAAGCCTTTGGTTTTCTTAATGCCACGGTTCTTTCCAAGGGTAGTGTGTCGTGCGAACCGGGTGGCTCTTCCCAATTATAGATGGCGTGACAACCTTCTTAGGGGTTTGAGTTCGTTTTTGATTTTTCTTCTTTTTGATTTTCAATAATTCGTAGTTAAGGAGACCTCAGGCAAGCTTCACTTGGGCCTAACACATTTGCCTTTGATCCCATGGTCAAAGACATAATGTTGTGTTCAGGATGGTGAAAATTGTGGCCTTGAGACTCTTGTGTTGACCAAACAATCATCATATGGTCGTGTGGGGCCATTGTGCACTTGAATTGGAACTAAGGTCGTTGTGGGTCCTCTACTCGATGTCTTTAGCAATCCTTGAGTGTGTGTGGTGAGAATTCGAATCATGAGTCTAAGCTCCGAGCCGATGGTCTAGAACTTGCCCCGAGTGTTTGTTGAGGCGAAATCCTAGGTGAACTTTGGCTTGAGAAGTGAGTATAGGCCTTCCTTGATCCGAAATGCTAAGATTGAACCAATTCCATGACCTACCAATGAAATGATCCCTAGCTAACCCCTTTTTGAGTCTTAAACCTTCTTCTTTCAAGAACAAAAGCTACAAACCTATACCCGTTCTTAATGACACACCCTCTTGGCACCCAAATCTTCCCTTGAGTAGTTGGCAAATATCTAAGTTTAGGGGAGGGAGACAAGAAAGGAAGAAATGTGGTAAAAGGTGCAAAAGCAAAAATAAAAGAAAGGCAATGAAAAAAGGAAGAAAAGAAAATACAAAGAAAAAGAGACCAAATTGAATAAGGTCGAAAAGGGGGATCCAAAGACAACAAAAGTGAATAAGGTTGTGAAAAAAAAAAGTAAAAAAAGGAGAAATGTGTTGAATTGCATAAAAAATAGCGACAATGTGTCTCTCTAACCCCTCGAAAAAGAAGTGAATACTCAAATGAGTCAAGAAAATGTGCCAAAATGAATCAAAATAAGTACTTGAGGGAGGATTGAACCCACTTGAACAAAACATATCCTACCCTTACCCAAAAGCCTTTACAATGACTCCACAAAAGTCCTATATGATTTTGAGTCGAACAGAACCTATATTAGTGGATACTTAGACAAGGGGGAAGCATATGGTACCTAGAGCCGGACTTATGACCTTCTTTGTGAGAGATATGAGTGAAGAATCCATCAACCTCGGTTTGTGTGTCATTACTCTATAAAGTGAGGATCGCTTAGGGAGAGTTGAGGATGTATGAGTTTGGGTTCCACAATGACCAAGGTATTTGAGAAAAGCTCCTTGATGAAATGAGCCACCCCTCGATACTCTTGTGTCACATTTGATCCATAGTTCTTAAAAGCTAAAAATGTGTTAATGATGCATTCGTATTGAGGGCAATTGTTAGTCCCAATTGATGCGTGATGAGGTTACTTTAGGATAAGCTGGAATTACTCGGATGTTTCCTTTTGTGGGGTGGGTCTTGTTTTATTTGCTTGAGGACAAGCAAAGGTTTTAGTTTGGGGGAGTTGATAACTGTGATTTCTAACACGTTTTATGCCCATACTTGCCTATGCTTTATGTATGAATTGCCATAAAATAGACCCAGAATGCTTACAAGTGCGCTTGATTACAGGTTTGAGCGACAAGATGGCAAAAGTCAAAAATCGGCTCGAAAAGGAGTGAAACCTGCTCAAGTGTCAAAGATCAGTAAAGTGAGGACATGCAGAACTTGGTGCGGACCGCACCATCATGCCACCAATGAGGTTCAGAAAACAGTCAAGCCAATCTAAAGCAGCGCAGCCGCACTACAAGCTCTTGCGGTCGCATTACATGTTCCCGCGGGCCACACCCCAAAAGTTCAGAGACCACCTCAAGTTGTTCATGCGGCCGCGCTACAGGTTCATGCAGTCCGCGCCAGTCACCATGCGGCCGCAGTACATCATTGTGCGGTCTGCATCACTAAGGTTCATAGAGCAAGAGTTAAAAGCTGAGTAACCCAGTGCGGCTGCGTGCCAACATCGTGCGGTCCGCACCAGCCCCGCAGGGGTATTTTTGTCCGGATTTTCCAGCCTAGTATAGATAGAACATTTTTCCATTTTTAGGTCAAGTATTGTATCAGATATAGCTGTTGCGCTCGTGAGACTCAAGTTTTAGCCTATTTTGGGCATTTTCATCTTTCTTTATCGTGGATTCTTATAGATTAACATTGTAGTTAATTAATATGTCGATTTTATCTACTATTTCTTCAATTTTTGTTTCTATTATGTCTAGCTAAACCCATTAGCTAGGGTTGTGGCTCAACCCTAGTGTGGGTAATTAATGGGTGTGATTGTTTAGTGCTTGAATGATGTTGGGTGTTTGCTATTTGGGTTAATTTTATGATTTAATTAGGATTTGGTGGTTGCAAACACTAAGTCTAGCTTAGTGGGTCTTGACTCTTCTTGAGAAAGAATGTCTATGACTCCAAAATTGACCTAACAAGGAATTGAGATGGACCCATGAGAATGGTAGTCTCGATTAACGGGTTAAACCTCAAGAGAGTAATTACCCAATTTGAACCCTAAGTTGCTTGGGCATATTGGCCTACCCAATTGGTCCCGAGAGAGTCAATTGGGCAAAATCACTCTCTCTACCGAGAGGTGTGAGAGTGAGTGCAATCGTGCAATGGTTATAGCATAAGTCCCATAATCATCATTCTTGTATTAGGAATCTCTACCTGTTAGTTCACCACCTAGGTAAATGCCACGACCCTAGTGCCTTTCTCTATCTTGCATACAACCTAGAATTAATATTTTAGCATAACTTATTTTTAATTAGTAGTTGTTAAATTGTAGATGATAATTACAAAAACCCAGAAATGGTAGAAGTACAATTAGGAGCCAAAACGCATTTCTAGACTAAACAAATACTCAACTCCCTTTCTAGCTCCCTGTGAAAATTAACCCCGATACCACAATTGGGTAAAAGTCTTAGCGCCCACTCTTCCTAAGGTTGAGTCCGCCGCGATCAAGTCTACCCTCTCTTTGACACAAAAAAAAAGAAAATAAAAACAAAAAAAGTTCATTGCTCTGAACTCTCTCTTACATACATAAGCATACTTAGTGTTCTCTCTTGTTTTCTACACATCCTCTCCCACTTACTTGTTGATTACTGATTACTCAGTCGGCTGAAAGCCAAGACTGATTGATCTTTGGGGGCTGCTCCATTATTCTATTACTCTATACATTGTTGATTGTTTGGTCTGCATACTACTGCTCACTTCCCTGCACACTACTGCTCTACACTATCTCATCCTTGACTGGTATGCCCTCTATTTGATTTGTAGCATCTAAAATAATATGCTTTTATACATGCTGCACTTTATTTTGTTTCGTCTATGCTTTTAATTATGGTTCTACTGTCCTTATTGCAACTAGCATGTCCCTGTATGACTATCCTCCTATTAATCCAGCATGCCTACTGGTTTGCTTAATGCATGTTCTCTTCTACTCCCTAGCCCAGTACATTCTCAGCATGTGATCATGAGCCCTTTTGGTTGAAACCTATTGACTGTCTAAGTTTTGAAATGCTTTCCTTTGGTATCTAGGTGCAACTGTGTTGTTACATGTGAACTATTTACCCCACTCCCCTTTTCCCTGTTTGTGTTTACTACCCGGAACTATATGATGTATTTTGTTTCTGAGTTTGTCAAAACTGTCCCATTGTTTTTCTTTCAAAACTGTTTCTACATGGATCTTTTTTTTTAAATTGTCTTTCAACTCAATTTCTTTAAATAAAATTCTATCACACTCTCACTACTCCTAGAGTTTAGGTTCTACCCCCCTTCGTGTAAGCATTGACTTGGGCACCTTTGAGTACCTATTGAACTTTGATGCACAAGGCTGGTAATTCCACACTGTAGTTGTTCAACATTTTGGTAATGTTTGGGTGCTGGTATTGGCCAAGGACCCCCATTGGGCCCTTAGGGAGCTTTGCCGCACATAAACCATGGTCAAGGCTATGAAACTCGAAATAAGTGAGGTTGGAAGATCGGGCCTGATTGAAGGCTCCCTATAGAGTAGCCTCTTATTTTATCTTTCATTATGAAATTCAGCTATCATGAACTGTAATAATTTGTAAATAATTGATTGGGGTTATAGTGAAATTGGGAGGGATTATGCATGCTTAGTTTAATTAATGGGTAGAGAACATGTCTATAGGGCTTTACTTACCAATTTATGCAATGGAAGCCATGCGTAGGGCATGCATCTTACACCTAGATATCCTGTTTTATGCTCTTTACTTTCAGATTGTTATACGCACTTTGCAGTCAGATAGTAATTAACGAACAACTATTATGAAACTACTACCGCATTTAGAGACCATGCTTTAGGAGCTTTATGTGAATTAGACATCATGTTATTTAGGGTTGCAAGTGCTGAACGCCTCACTAGCTGTTTAATTTAACAACATAAGTTTGTTTGACTGCGTCTTCTCTTTAAAACTGGAATCAATATGCATGTTCACCACTTTTTTTAAGACAAGAAGGCAATACATACATCGCCTAGGAAAGCTTTAGGCCCAATAATAATAAAGATGATTGATTTTGTTTTATTAGTTTCAAACTACTCAACCTTTTAACTTTCCCAACTCTTTTTATCCGTCTCTTCGAAAGTCCTCTCTTTTACTGAAGATCCCTTTATCTGGAAACCTGTTTCGTATTTATAGGCTCTCACTAATTTCCTAATTCGTGCTCTATTAAGCTTTTTTAAATTACTGGTACATTTCCGCCCGGGATCACGTTATTTTGATACATGTTTACTTAAACTATTGTAATTTCAAATCTCTACCTTTTTTTTAAAACGTTGTTTTAATAGTTCCCTCACCTTTACTTACTTAACTATTTTCTTAGTTGTGTTTCTGCATGTCAAACGCTCTTCGGATCACTCAGTTGTGATTAAACCTTCTACTAAAACTGGTTTTTAAAATAGCTTTCTTTTAAGACATTAAATGTGTTTGAGATGTGCTAATTACATGTTTACTTGTGAGGGATCTGTGGGCCTCTTATTTGCCTTTGTATGGTTCGTTTATGTGTAGTCCTACTTGTTATGTATGTCGCCTAGCATTTTGTCCTTTAAACCTAAGGGTTCAGCCTAGACCTTACCTTGTAGGAATAGTAGTCCTAAATACCCTCTAGGACTCATAGGACGGGACGGGTAATAGCACACAATAAGCATTCGTGACCAATCCACACATTTAAATAACCTTTTACGGGGTGGGGAGGGTAGATATGGAGATGATGATCACGCGATAACACTATGCGTACGATTGGTTACCGGTGTTGTGTGGATGATCCATGTGATTTATAAACCTAGGACCCTTTCCTTATGTTACTTTGTCTAATATCAATAAATTCTGTCTTTTCAATTACCAAAAACTCCCCTTTAATTTTTCACTGCACTATTCCTTTTACTTCTAACTCTTTCTTCTTTGTTTTATTCAACGTCTTGACTAATTCCTGCACTTAGACTCTCCCTCAAACAACTTATAGATTCCAACATACTTGTTTGCAACCCTTATGTGTAAATTTATTTGTTTACTTGTTTACATTAAAGTCACAACATAGCATGACCGGGAACCACACTAGTGGATCTTGAGGGGTGCTTAACACCTTCCCGTCGAGATAATTTCTAGCCCTTACCCGAACTCTGGTTTGCAAATTCAAAACCCTTAGTGTCCTAATGCACTTAATCATTAGGTGACGACTCTTTAAATCCAAAAACCCAATTTCCAAACGGGAATAGAGTTGTCTTCCCAAATGTCGTAAACCCGATTTTGCTTTAAAAAAAGGGGGCATCGACAGGGCGTATGTCCAGATCGGGTTTTGGAAGACCTGGGAACATTTCAACATCTATTGTGGAAGTTAGCATTTTTGAAGAATTTCATAAGTTTGGGTTGAAGTGCATTTTAGTGTTATTAATGTCTGATTGGGATTTCGAGTCTGGGAATAGCTCCGTATGGTGATTCTGATGTTGGAAGCGCGATCGACAGTGAATTCGAAGGTCCGTGGGTCATTTGACTAAAGATAGAAATTTGAAGGTTTTGAGAAGTTTGACCGGAAGTGGACTTTTTGATATCGGTGTCGAATTCTGATTTCAGAAGTTGGAGTAGGTCTGTAATGTTAAATATGACTTGTGTGCAAAATTTGAGGTCCATCGGATGTTATTTGATAGGTTTTAGCATTGAATGCAGAAGTTTGAAGTTCTAAGGTTCATAAAGTTCGAATTATGGTGCGATTCATGATTTCAATATTGTATGATGTGATTTGAGGCCTTGAGCAAGTTTGTAAGGTGTTGTGAGACTGGTTGGTGTGATTGGACGGGGTCTCGCGGGCCCCGGATGGATTCCGGGTGGTTAACGGATTGAAGTTTGAATTTGAAAAAAAACTAAGGCAGCTGATATTTGGTGTAACCGCACCTGCGGGGTTGTGGCCGCAGGTGCGGAGCCGCAGAAGCGACATGGGAGTCGCAGGTGCAAAAGGGGGCAGCCAAGGGAAGGACCGCAAATGTGGGGCATTGGCCGCATCTGCAAAAGCGCATAAGTGAAGGAGCTGACTGCAGAAGCGGAAAAGGACCGCAGAAGCGGTATTGGAACTACACCTGCACAACCGCAGAAGCGGTCAAGTGGCCGCAGGTGCGGGAGGTCGGGCTGGGCAGTGTGTTCTTTAAAGAACGAGTTTTGGCTCATTTTCACACATTTTTCACTTTGGTTGGGCGATTTTGGAGCCATAGAAGAGAGGTATTTCATCATCAATCATGAGGTAAGTTAATCCCACCTCTTGTAAGTTAAGTACATGGTTTTATTGTAGATTAAAGTATGGAAATTGATAGAAACTTGGGGGTTTAGGTGGAAAGACCTAGAATTTGTATTTTCTGATTTTGACCACGATTTTAGTATGAAATTAAGAGTAAATTATATATTTGAGTTTGTGGGGTTATGGGTAAAGTTTATCTTCGAAAAAAATTCGGAATCCGGGCACGTGGGCCCGAGGGCAATTTTGTCAACTTTTTGATCCGGGTTAGAAATTATTATAAATTGGATTAATATGAGTAGTTGATCATATATTAATGGATTTTCGTAATTATTAGCTAGTTTTGGAGCATTGTGCATCGAATTGAGTCTTCGGAAAGGCGTGGATTGCCGGTTATAGAACTTCGGAGCGAAGTGAGTCTCCTTTCTAACCTTGTAAGAGGAAATTGTCCCCATAGGGGAGTTAATTGGTTATGTGGTCCTATTTGTGGGGGCTACGTATGCACGAGGGGACGAGAGTCCTTGCGTAACTACTATTATGCTTATGTCTGGGTAGTCTAGGACCATAACGCATGCTTATTTGTAATAAATGCAACCTTGTTGACAAATTTAAACAAATACTTAAAACATATCGAAGGTGTAAATGAACTTCTAAAGGGCTAGATATCATTATTTGACTTTTAAAAGAGAAACTTGTCTTTTCCTGAATAATTGCTCCTTCATCAATGATTGATTTGACTATTGAATGTGTTTATCTATTGTGGAACGGGCCGAATGCCTTGGTAGATTAAATAGATGCATCTATGGCTCGACCCATTCGACCCTCTGACAGTGCACATTTTAAATATTATTGGATCGGGCCGTACGTCCTCGGCATGATTTGCGCATGCTTGTATTGCTTGCTTTGTAATTTACTGAAGTTGATATTGTTTCTTCCCGTCTTGAGAATATATGTATAAATGATGAAAAAGGAAATTGAAATTTTTTATATAAAAGAAAGAATTGCTTATTTGCTTCACTCTATTGAATTACATTCATGTTTATATAAACCCTTAACTTGTTATATTATTAATGTATCATCATTGGGTCACTAGTAAGTGTTGAAGTCGACCTCTCGTCTCTACTTCTTCGAGATTAGATGAGATACTTACTAAGTACGCGTTTTTAGGAATATTATTTTAATTTTTTTGCGATAATTTTAATCTAATTCCATTTTTATCTTTAGTATGATATTTGAAAAATACCAAAAAAATAGATTTATTTTAACGATTAGTCTTATTTTAATAGTTATTTTATTTAAGTATGATTAATTAGCAAATAAGACAATATTTTAGTCTTGTTCTCGGAGGAGGAATAAATTTGGGCTCAAACGACCCATTTTTAGGTTTAATTTTCGGAACTAGCCCATAACAACTTAAGCCTAATAATTCTAAAACCCTAGAAAAAAAAGCTTAAAAAAAACCCTATACCTAAATGAAATCCGCCGTTTTCTAGGATCTGGGAGGACCTTAGCTTCTTCTTCACACAATAGAAGACCTAAGACCTTGAAAGAACAAAAATAAAAAACAAAACGCCTAAGACCTATACACACAAGGAATCAGCCGCTGAACACATCAGAGCCCCACCTCTCCCCCCCGAAACTTTATCTTCTTCACCCCATCCCAAGTCGCCGGACCTCACACCACCCCCTTCACCAAACTCGCCGGAATCAGCTGCAGAAATAGAAGAGAACCCTTCAGCCCTCTGGATTTTTTGTCTCCAACCATTGTGAGCACGTGATTTTTGCCTCGCTTGAATTATTCCTATAGAATTCTTAGAATTAGGACTTTTCTTTTATTATCTAAATTTTAGGGAATTAATTACATGATTTTTTTATTTGTTTGCATTTTGTGTGCAATTTTTAGTTGGTATAATTCATAAAAAATACAAAAATTGCACATTTGCATTTAGAACCCAATTTTATATTATTTTTTAGGTTTACTAGTTAATTAATATTACTAAAAAAATAAGAGAAAATAACAAAAATAATCCCTTTACATTTTTGTTTAGTTTTCATTTTAAATTAGGATTTAGTTTTAGGAAAATTAATTAGTTTAATTATAGTTCAATTCAAGTCTTTGTTATTTTGAATTTTAATTTTTGCTTTTAACAAAAACAAAAATCAAAGAAAAGAAATGAAATGAAAATGAGTTGAATTAAAAAAAAGAAAGGGATTAATTGAGAAGAAAATAAAAAGAAAAGACAACAGGCCAACCAGCTTTGGGCCATCATTCAATTTAATTTGGCTAGCCCAAGTCAAACTCCACCAAGACCCGTTTCGAATTGGCCCAAACCCACAATTGATCCGGTCCAGTCTTTTAAAAAACAAAACGACGTCGTTTCTCAACCTTTCAATCATGACCGTTTGGATCTCATCAATCCAACAGTCTGGAACTAACTAGGTTTTAGGTATTTAAGTGTCTGAATAGCCTCCCTACCCCCCCCCCCCC
>MU744052.1:42002-64219 GCA_026770625.1 Nicotiana glauca | reverse complement strand
CCCCAAATTTCACACCATGGATTCCCCTCATTCTCCTCTTTCCAAACCCCCAAACCCCGTCCCTCAAATCCCAGCCGAGCCATTCGAATTTTAGATCGAAATAGGACCTAAAACCCTAAATCATCCAAATTTAACCAAACTAACACCACATAGCCTCCTCACCTCCCTCTCTACGAATCCATAGTCTATAGCCTTCGAATGTAACAAGAGCTTCTCGAATTTCAAATCTAGGAGTGGCAGAACCCTAGAAGTTCGAATTGCTCAAATCCTTCACAATTTCTTGGGTCCAGTGTTGGATTCGAGTCACGAAATAATGGTTTTCGGTTGTTCTTGGTGAAGAACAAACGATTAACATTATTTCGAGGCTCGAATCCGAGTCCAGCCTTGTTTAACCACGCATAGTGAAATTTTCTTTTCTTCCTTCTTTCATTTATTTTATAATTAGTTTTCTGATTTCCACGCTTTATTTTATTTTTTGTTGGCAGAAATCAGTTTTTGTATTTTAGATTAGTTTAAGTTTCTAATTTTGTTCGTATTGATGCTAAGTCGTAACCAGTATTGCCGAGTTGAATTAATTTGAATGGTTGAGGTTTAATTTAGGATTAAAAATAGGCTTAGTTTAATTTGATTAATCAAAGATTGTTTGAGTATTACTGCTTTATAAGATATTTTTGTTTTGAATTGCTTCAATTGATAGTTTACTGCTTTTCAATGATACATTTAGTCTTAGGATTCATATTAAGTAGAGTTAAATTTCAGTTTTGAATAGTCAGATTGATTAGTTCATTTTTTAGGTTTTGTTTGGATATAACTAAATATTCCCAATCCTTTATTGACTAACTATGGTCAGTTTTTAACCAAGTTAACAGGGCTGGGGGTTAGTAAGTATAGGTTAGTAATTTCAGAGATAGTACAGTGGTAGTATAGGTATTCCAAAATAAAGAATAATGCAATAACTGAAGTTGGAAACCCCTACAATCTTCTAGATGGGGTTCCAATTAGAATTTCAGGGACTTAGTAGTGTAACTTGGGCAACAAGCTAATAAATAAGGGACTAAAACAGTTAAAAATTTGAAAATAAAAGAAGGATTGAGGGGTAAAGTAAAATTCTGAAGGCTGCCCTAAGCTTTGTCTATAAAAAGACATGCCCATTGCCTTATTGAACAAGTTTGAAAGCTGAAAAAATCCACACAAGTTTTGAGGGCTGAAATTCGAAATTCAAATTCAAAAACAAAAAGTTCAAAAATTCTGCAGAGTTTAAGAGTTCATTTTAGATCTTAGATATTCGAAAAATCAGAAAAAATAGCTGAAAATCCCACAAAAAATGCTGTTCTATTAGGTCTTCTAAGTTTTTCATCTTCAAAACAATTTCTGAGCATTCAAGGGTGTAAAAGTGAGTTGAGTTTGGATTTGAAATCAAATTTGAGGTCAATTTTCCGGCTGATAGTCAACTGGCTTCAATATTGAGATTTGAATCTCATTTTACTGGTCTTCAAAACAATTTCTGTTCCATTCCTTTTGCTGCTGGTTGTCGTTTGCTGCTGCTGACTTCTCCTCCTTCTTATTGTGATTCAAATCCCAAGTACAAATTCTGAATCCACGACAATGTATGCCTAATTTGAGAGGTGAAATAGAAGCTTCAAATTGATCCCTTGTTGGCTGCTCTTGTTATTTCTTTCCTGCATATGCTCATAGATTAGTTTAATTAAAATTTGAGTAACTGAATATTGTAATTAATCTGGACTGTTTGGACTGTAATTCTCTATTGTGGACTATTGAATTCATGAGTTGCTTTCCTTCACATTCTCACTGCTCAACCTCTGTTTAGAATCCTTGAAGAACAATAGTTTAGTACAATTGTACTTAGTTTGACATAGTTTGTTTCATCATAATGATAATATGTGGGCATTGATGGACCTTTCTCCAATTTGTTAAAAATTGATGTGTCCATAACATTGAGTAAACACTGATGGATTGAGTATATGGATTCTTATGTGAAAATGTCTAGCCTTAAGTTTTTTTAGCATTTTGCCGTTGAGAGCCTTCATAACTTCTTGTTTCGTTTCAGTACATGAATTGACTCCAAAATATGTATAAAATGAAACTGGATTTTAGTTTATTTTAAACAGTAGAATCTGATAAGTAAATATACTGATGCATCATTACACATGTAACTTAAGTATAAGCATAAGGTCAGGATTGATTTTATTTTATTTCATTTTATTATGCTCATGTTACTGCTTGGATTGGCTGGGTTCGTGATGACTGGGCCTAACGTTAGCCCAACTGCAATAATATATAGGCTAAATACCTTCAGCCTGGTAATTAGTTTTCCCAATGAAGTCCATGGGATTTGATCTTGAGTCCCATGACCTGCTGGATATCGATTTGGGCCTGCCCTAAGGCCCAGACTTTAGACAACTTTCAAACAACTTTAAATACAAAATCGGACAGTCTCATGGGCTGGCTTTTGAGGCCCAGCACGCCGAAAAGCCCCATCTTGCTTGTTGAAGCTACTAGATTTAAGGATTTTTAAATTTGAATTATAATTTGGGCCTTCCAAGTTAAGTAGCACATTCGAATTAAGCAACCGTGATAGAACCACAGGATCTGGGGGTGCCTAACACCTTCCCTCGGGTCAACAAAATTCTTTATTCAGAATTTCTGGTTCACAGACTCCATCCAGGAAGTCGAAATTTTCCTCGATTTGGGATTCAAGATAAACCGGTGACTTGGAACACCAAAATGCAAACCTATCCCAAGTGGCGACTCTAAATAAATAAATTATCCTATTTCGAATAATGTCACTTTAAACGGAAAAACTCCCTTATACATTATCCTTCGGGGTAGGTGTGTAAAAAGGAGGTGTGATAACTCTGGCGACTCTGCTGGGGACCCGAACCCAGAACTTCGGTTCAGGGTTCAAGAATTCAAGCTTAGAATAGCTGTTATGATTGGCTTTATCTGATTTTCCTACATGTTTCATCCTAATGTGCTAAAGGCTTTACCGCTTTGATATTTGGTGAATTGTATATATAAACTGCTATGAAACCCTTCCTCTCTCTGAATCTTCTACATCATGGAGAAGGGTGCACTTCGTGTGACTTCTCTTCTGTTTAGAGTCTTTTTCCATTTAGAACGAGGTTCGGATAAGTTGCTAAGCCGGCGGAGCTTCTGTATCCCCGGTATGCTACCCCCCCGGCTCGAGTTGTCCGCTCGGGTAAACCAGGTCTAGAACAATAAACCCAGGTTTTAAACCTAGTATAACAAAGCCTCATGCCGGATCCCTAGTAGGAACGCTTGTTTGCAACATGTGCATTTGACTTAGGGGACTCAACACAGGGGTTGGGTCCGTCTAGGACAGGTGTACTCAAATTAAAAAGACCATCCTGATGCATTTTACGTGCTACTTGCACATCTGTTTGTTCGGCTTGCATGTTGACCGACTTCTAGAATAGAAAAAAAAGAAAAAAAAAGAAGAAAAAAAAAAGAAAAAAAGAGTGAGAGGTAGGTATTTAGAAAATTCTGAAATTCTGCCGAAATTCTGAAAAAGAAAGGTCATTTCAAAATGAGCCAAAATTTTCAAGTGCCATATTTTTCCCTATTCCGTCAAAACTAACCGAACTACGCGGGTTCGATTTTCACCGGATGTGAGATACGTAGGCAAACCTCATCGGTTCCGACCCCAATTTTCAAAAAATCCAAAAATATTTTCCTTTAATTCCTTCTTTAAAAATCTTTCCTTACAAAATTCAAAATTAAAAAAAAGTAGTTTTTAAAAGAAAAATGGTTTCCTTCATTCTAATGTCTTTCATGCGAAAAAAATCAATAAAAAACTAAAATCCAAAATACGAGTTTCCTTCATTTTGAAGTATTTTTCAAAACAAAATCAAAAACTAAAATCCAAAAATACTTTTTCTTTTTTCTCCTTTAGAAGTATTTCTTTTGTAAATGTCCATAAAAGTTTTGAAAAGTCCAAAAATATTTTTGCTTTTCTTTAGAAGTACTTTTGTAAATAAAAAAAAATTTAGAAATCCAAAATATTTTTCTTAAAAGTCCCTCTTTCGAAAATTAAGAGGCAACTTCCAGAATCTAAAAAATATTTTTTTTCTTATTTAGAAAAAGAGAAAATAAATGAAAATTCAAACAAAAATATTTCCTTTTTACTTTTGAAATTCCCAAAGGTCAAATCAAAAGAAAAAGAATATTTAGAAGTCTTTTTTTTCAAAAATAAAAGAAAAATCAAATCAAATTCAAAAATAAAAAATTCAAAGAAATATTTCCTTCCTTCTTTTACAGCATTTTTTTAGAAAATGCCAAAAGAAAAAAAAAACCAAAAAAAAATGTATTCCTTTTTGCCTTAAAGATTTCATGGTCTGAGTTTTATAAAAACCAAAAAAAAAACTCTATTCTCGATCTTTCCGAACTACGCAAGATTTGATTCATGCGAGGTCATGATACGTAGGTAAACCCCATCGGATTCGATCATAGCTATAAAATAAATTGAGTGAAAAAATAAACTTGAAAAAAAGAGAAAAATAATTGAATTGAGTGAAAAAAAGAGAAAAAGAAAAGAGTGAAAAAAAAGGAGCAACAAGAAAAAAAAAAAAGAGTGACAAACAAAAAGAGAAAAAGAGAGTGCCAAAAATAAAAGAGCGGCAAAACAAGATGAAAAATCAAGAGTGAAACAAAAATGAAGAAAAGAGGTCCAGATTAAAAAAAAGGGGGTTTGTTTAAGGCTGGGATGAAACATGCAATCGTTCAAATACACGGTAGAAGCGTTTAACTATTAGATGCATTGCATTCCAACATACGATTTCCTATATGTTAAGTGTCCCAACATTAACAAGGTTGTTGTGTGAGCAAATTAGCCAGGTTCTGTTCAGGTGGTTGGTTTTGTTGGTATGCGGTGATGAACGCGCAACTTTGCACGCGGCCACAACATTATGCACAAAGCCGAGCTCTACCTCCCAAAAATGCCCATCCTTACCAAGCTTCATATAATCCCCAATAAAATGTTCCCCAGTACAATCCTTGCCGAGCGAGTCTTTTAAAAAGAATCAGTTCATCCGTATTGGTGAATCTACACGGGCTTGTTCCAAAAGCTAGTCAGGCGAAGTTTGCTGCAGCTAGTGGCCCCAAACTGGCCGAACCTCGAGTCCCCCTCGCACCGAGCTGATGCTACATGTGAATACCACTCTGGAGCAGTGAGACACAGTACAGAGGACTGTTGGACCCTCAAAAGGGCAGTTGAAAATTTGATTAAAGCTGAAAGAATCATTTTTCGGGATGAAGAAGCTCCTGATGTGATGAACAATCTGTTGTCTTCCCACAACATCGGGCCATTATTCGGGATGATTTACAAAGATGAGGAATTTGATGCGGCACTGAAGGCCATCACAGCCATTGCCGAGACAGAAGGAAAGCCACAAAATGGTCTCCAAGCATGAAAGTTTCCCGTCAGACGAGAGTCTCGGTAGCCATTCTTGCTATCATTTCTGCGTCCGAATTATCTCAGGGTATGATCCGGATGTTTTACTTTATTGTCTTACTTTCCGATGTAAACCCTTCTATATTCAAAAACTGAAAAAAATCAAATAAAAAATTAAAAAAAATCAAATGAAATTGATATTTTATTTTCCAAGAATGTCTCTTTTCTTAATCTTGTCATTTTTCTCATTCTCTTTTTAGTTCCGTTAAATGCAGATTTCAATAACATGACATGCTTGCAAACTTCATGCCCGGATCCTAAAACGCTGTCAGACCTCAAAATAATGAATCAAGAATTGGGTCGAATGAAGATTATCTTAAGCAAATAAAACAAAGAGTTGGAACAACTGAAGGAAAATTGGTTCCCGGATTGGAAAGGTCCATACATTGCAGCAAGAGTACTGCCAAAAGAGTGTGTTGTACTTAGGACACATCAAAGAAAATGTTCCTAAAATAACTGTCAATGCAAATACAGTCAAAAAGTACTATGTTGGATCCTCCATATAGTTTTAATATTCTCCGGTTGGGATGACGAAGGCTTTCATTCTCGCTATCCAAACACTATTAACCCTTTGCAAACCCATTTGAGCCAGTTACTCTTCTTTGATTATCCTCCTTGGAACTTGAAAGTGTTATTGAAAAATGAAAAAAAAAAGAGAAATAAATTGAAATGAAAAAGAAAAATGAAAAAAAAGATAGAGGAAAAAGGAAAAGAAAAAGAAAAAGAAAGAAAACAAAGCAAACAAAAAAAGAGAGAAAACAAAACAAAACGAAAAAAAAACAAAAGAAAACCAAAAGCAAAAGCTTCCTGAACTACGTTCGACTTGATTTCGAAAGGATACGTAGGCAGCCTCTCAGGGGTTCAGTCACACCAAAATAAAATCCAAGGTCCCCCCGAAAGTAAAACTGGGGCAAAAGATATAATAGTCCGGCGACAGTTCGTCAAAAAGGTTCCAAAGTTGTAATTCCATCCAATTTCTTTTTACCCCAAATCTTGTTCAAGTCCTTCCGATCAACCGGTAGAAGATGTTCAAAGTTGGAGAATGCAGCTACTTGGAACTGATACAACAAAATGAGAGAGATAAAATGAGAGAGTCTTATTGGTGAAAACCCACAGGGGTAAGGCGATGGTAAGAAGAGAAATTGAAATGAGAGAGTCTTATTAGTGAAAACTCGCAAAGAGCACTATAAGGCGATGGTGAGAAGAGAAATGAGAGAGGTCAGCTCGTGAAAACCCACAAAGGGCATCCCTGATCGAAAAGAGGATCCTCACAGCCTGGCATCGACAGAGTCCTGGCAAGGTTCTCGATTTCAAGGCAAAGTTGTGATAATTTCTGATAGTCGGGCGGGTTACATAGATCAGGCATCCAGTCCAAAAGGCATGTCATGTTCATTGAAGTCCGCATGTACTCCAGATAAGTCCTTCTCTACTTTCCCCGAAAGGGACACTTTTTGTTTTAAACTCATTCTCCATTCAATTGTTTGTTTTCTTTAAATCCCTTTCGGTCTAACACTATTCCGAAATTAAGACAAAGAAAGGATGGCAAGACTGATTTACAGGGCTTTTGTTTGACACGAGCTAATGTGCAAAAAGGCACCTATTCTCGCCAAGGGCATCACGTTGACCCCGACTAGCCACGGCGGCCGATGCTCTGGAATTCAAAACTCTTGCGGCGCCTATAAAAGAAAATGAATGTTGAAAAGGTTGAGTCCCACGTGGCTAACCGTCTCAGCAAAGAGTTGAAAAAGCCAAGGTACCCCAAGTGCTCTGAATTTGATGTTTGGAAGAAAGAAGCCAGAAAAGAAAGGCCTACAAAGGTGAAATAAAGTTGGAAGAGGCTAAGTCTCACGCGACTAGCCGTTGCAGCAAAGTTTGAGGAGCCAAAAGTTCCACAATGTTCCGGAAAAAAAAAATGAAATGAAAAAAATGAAACAAAAAGAAAAAGGAAAAAGAAAAGGAAGTCAGAAAGGAAAGGCCTACGAAGGCAAAATAAAGTTGAAAGTTGAGTTCCACCGACCAACCATCATGGAAAAGTCTGGAAAAATTAGAGGTTCTCCACGGCCTGAAAAGAATCGATCCTCAAGGAGCAAATAGTTGCAGTTGAGATCTTCATCAAAGAAGCTGGGCCGGGATCAAGTGATCAAAACAATCAGGGCCACAAAACCAACCACCGTTTCAAACTAACAATTGTTCTTTGTTTGAAAATTTGAGACAAGTGTAATCCAAAGCAACCATGCAAGAAGCAGGTGCAATTAAAAAGGAAAAGAAATGCACAAGTGCTGAAACAACTTTGCAGCAAGGAATCAACCCAAAAGGGAAGTTTCCTCCAAATTCTTTCCTGCATTTCAATTAAAAAAAGGATGAATGAAATGAAGAATGAAAAAAAAAAAAAGAAAATTCAAAATCATGGTAGCATAGGGCCCCATTCCCTAGATATTTCCTGCATAACCCGTGGACCTCCCTGGCATAACCCAAGGACCTTTTTTCTTTTATCCCGGCATAACCCGTGGACCTCCCTGGCATAACCCAAGGACCTTTTTTCTTATATCCCGGCATAACCCGTGGACCTCCCTGGCATAACCCAAGGAGCTTTTTTCTTTTAATCCCGGCATAACTCGTGGACCTCCCTAGCATAACCCAAGGAGCTTTTTTCTTTTAATCCCGACATAACCCGTGGACCTCCCTGGAATAACCCAAGGACTTTTTCTTTTATCCCGGCATAACCCGTGGACCTCCTTGGCATAACCCAAGGACTCTTTTTCTTTTATCCTGGCATAACCCGTGGACCTCCCTGGCATAACCCAAGGACCTTTTTCTTTTATCCTGGCATAACCCGTGGACTTCCCTAGAATAACCCAAGGACTTTTTCTTCTATCTCGGCATAACCCGCGGACCTCCCTGGCATAACCCAAGGACCTTTTTTCTTTTATCCCGGCATAACCCGTGGACCTCCCTGACATAACCCAAGGACCCTTTTTTCTTTCAATCCCGGCATAACCCGCGGACCTCCCTGCCATAACCCAAAGAGTCTTTCTCTTTCAATTCCGGCATAACCCGTGGACCTCCATGGCATAACCCAAGGAGCCTTTTTTCTTTCAATCCCGACATAACCTGTGGATCTCCCTAGCATAACCCAAGGAGCCTATTTCTTTCAATCCCGGCATAACCCATGTACCTCCCTGGCATTACCCAAGGAGCCTTTTTCTTTCTTTCAATCCCGGTATAACCCGTGGATCTCCCCGGCATAACCCGTGGATCTCCCCGGCATAACCCGAGTACCTTTTTCTTTTCTGGCATAACCCAGTCATTTTCCAGCATAACCTGGTAATCCTCCCAGTTTAAGGCTTCATTCCCAGGGATACACAATCTTGGTTTTATCACTTAGATATGCATCACAACTAACTCACGAAATTTTCCCAGTGAAAACTGGGGCAGAAAAATTTCATTCGTTTCTTTGTTTTGGTGTCTTAAGCAGGTTTGACCTCGAGGCACAAGGTGCGAGACGAATGATGGAATGAGTCTCAATCCAGAATAAAGAAAATAAGAAAAGAATAAAAGGAATGAATTCAAAATGTTGAAGCAAACAAATATGCGGATTGCTCAGAACGTGATTGAGGGAGATCCATGTCTATCAAAACCTGAAAATAACTACTAATAAAGAGGGAGGGGGGGTCCTAGGTTTATACATCACATGGATCATTCACACAACACTAATATCCAATTGTACGCATAGTTCTATCATGTGATCATCATCTCCATGTCTATCTTTCCCACTCCGTTAAGGTATTAAAGCGCGGAATGGTATCGTTACTTATTGCATGCTATTATCCGTCCCAATCCTATCAGTCCCGGAGGCAAAATGGACTACTAATCCTAAAGGGGAAGGGGTTTGGGGCTTTTAGAAGTTTTAAAGGATAAAATGCTAAGGCGTCAACCAAAACAAGTAATTGCAAATAAAGGGAAACAAACAAGCAAACAAGGCGCAAATATGCCTCCATAAACCATAAAAAATCATAGCGTTTAGCATGTCTTACACGTACTGATTTTGTTCTTAATTAAATAAAGCGACGAGCGGACTGGTTTAACACATATTTTTAGGCAAAAAGTCTACATTAGGCTTACTCGAATGCAGTTGGCTAAAACCGATCTAATTGAGCATCTAGGTGTTGGTTAAAGCTAGGTGTGTTATATACTGATTTTAGAAGAAGGTGCAAACTAAAGGGTTTACCAAATTTTAACAGGGCATTATGAGTTCAACAATTAATATTACCTCTATTCAGATTCGAAATTTCCTATAGGCATGCTTTCTATACGCTTACTGATTTGGATAGCCTTTTTTTAGACATTAAGAAAAGTCCTATGAACATGGTATCTATATGCAGCTTTTATTATTGAACCTATGAACTGTTTGTCTAGTGGTGTTTATAAATGCAGAATGCAACAATTTATAGACCATATTTTATACGAATTTAGAAGTTGACCTATAGGCAGGATATCTATGCGCGGAGATGCAGAAATTATGAATGAATCCAATAGGCATGATTTCTAGATGTGAGTTTGCAGAAGTTGAAAGTTAGCCTATAGGTAGGATTTCTAGGTGTATTTGCAGGAATTAAGAGTTACCCTATAAGCATGATTTCTAAGTGTATTTGCAGAAATTGAAAGTTAACCTATCGGCATGATTTCTAGGTGTGAAATTGCAGAAAAGCATAACAAACTCCTATAGGCAGGATCTCTATCCTTGATGCATAAAAATTAAATCCCATCCCCTCTTTTTACTAAGATCCCCGAGTTTGTACAAGTTATTACAGCCCAAAAGAAATAAACTAGAATTAAAAATACATCAGAAACCCTCAGCTACATCCGAGCAGCCTAATCCAGACTTGAGGCCTAATAATATGAGATTGAACCACTTCCGAGATCCAGATTACAAGCCTTCTCTCATCTAGGGTGTTTCAGAGATCCAAGGGATTTCAAGAACCCCAGGCAGTGCATACACCCAAGATATTAATCAGAAATTGAGTTGTGCAGTGTGGAAGGGCCAGCCCTTATGTGTCCAAGTTCAGAGGGAGCTCCAGGGTCCCAAGGTAAGGCTCACACAAGAGGGGCAGAACTTAAGTTCTAAGAATGAGGTGTAAGTGCAAAACAAGGGATAAGGGCTACCTAGGAAGGCTGGTGGTCAGGCCCAGCCACAAAATAGACTGGCACACCCTGACCAAACCTATTGATCAAACATTTAGGGAGTAAAGACCCACTGGAGGTCAAGCCATGGCCTGAACAATAATAAAAAATACTGGCAGCCCAAGGCAATTACTCAGCACACACACAATAAGGGAATGGGGATGTGAAATTGACAAAGCTTAGGGCCCAAAAGGGCCCAGTTCATATCCATGGATAATGATTTCAGACATTGCCATATTTCTGAATCATAACTTAAAGCATAAATGGGGATATGAGGGTTTGGGATTCATAAAGTATCAAATAGATAACAAAAAACTGACAGGACACACATGTAAATTAAACATTGAATTACAAGGGAAAGGGAAACATGTTACATCATGCTAATAACACATGTTAACTGAGGAAAACATGAACAGAAGTAGATAGGAATAAAAACATGTTGTTGTTGGGGCATGTAAATTAACTAGGACATACCAGTAGAGAAACTAAGTGCAGAAAAATAGAGCAAGCAAGAGTCCACAGCAGCACAAGTAGCAGAAAGAGAGAGAGAATTTTTAAGTGTAAAAGAGTATTTTGAACTCAGATTGTTTGTCTGTGTCGTGTGTTAAAATGAAAGGGAGGAGAGTATTTATAGCTTTTTGAAAACGAGTAGAGTAAGGTAATAAGTACAAATCCAACACAAATATTGGCATGATCACAAAATCAGAATCAATTAGCATAAGACCCCCCTTTAATCAAGGGATTCTTATTCAAACGGATAGTAACAGGATCCAAATAAGGAAAGGAGAATCAATCTTGTAAGCAGAATGGATGTTGCCATAAAAGAAACAGTAAGGTCATACAATAGGCAATTAAGTCAAAGTACATGATTTGAAGTTATTTTTGGAAAGATTCAGTAAGGCCAATCAAAGGAAGAGGATCAATTAACCTTTTACAGGCTAGTAAAATCAGGATCTCAGGGAAGGAAAAGTTTTTGAAATCAATTTCGTGTTAAAAAAAATAAATCACGGGAGGAACTCAGTATATAAGGCATGCACAAATAGCAGACATGTGAGGCCAAGCTATGGCAAAAGAAACATCATATAGTAGCATAGAGCAGACATTCAAAACATGCTAGTTAAGCTTCAATGTGTACGTAATAAAGAGATAAGGAATCGAAAACATGAAGAGAGTCGAGAGAGAATCATAATCGAGTTTGTTAGATGGCACAAACTTAGAACATATAGAGGAAAGAAATGTTGAAACAAGGAATCAAGTTGAATAATTTCAAACACACAAGCTGCACAAACAACCCCACATGACTCGAATAGCCTACCAAAGAGACTAGGGTTTTCAAATCAGTTGAGTTTAGAGACGACAAACAGGTGAAACAACAAGCAATTTCAAAGTTCCAAGTGAAAACCCCTAAAAATTAGGGTTTTAACTATTAATCAATAAACCAAGCAGATAGGCTCAGGAACTCAAGTAAATCCCCAAAATTAGGGTTTTTAACATCAAATAAACCTAGAGATGATAAGCGTATGAATCGAATGAAACCTTAACAAACAGACTCAAACAAAAAATCACAAAATTAGGGCTTTCCAACATGCTTACTCAGATAAGGGAAACAATCCAGAAAAGTATAGAAACATACCAAAAACAAGGGAGGAGATTCAAAATAACTTAACATAAATCATAGTTAAAGAACAAAGAGTTTTGAAAGCAAAAATTGGGGAAACATCGAGAAACATGCTCAGAAAGTTCAAACACACATTGATCTGGAGCAGATCTAAGAATAAATTGAAGGAACCTTAGAGCTAGGGTTTCATAAGAAACCCAGGAGATGGGAAAGGCTTTGAAAACTCGTGATCTAAGTAGGACAGTCGAAGATTGAACTCGAATTGCCATGGCTGGCCGGATAGAGGTTGAAGATGACCGGAGAACAGCCATCGAGCAAAATCTTGGTCGAGACCCCCTTCAAGGTTTGGTCATAGGACCTCAAAGATGAGCACAAAGAAGCAATGTGAAGCTGGTGTAGGACTCCGATGAGTCTGGGGAGCCATGGATAAGGGTTTCTATGAGAGGCGGCGGCTAGGATTTGAGGTGAGTTGAGAGAGTTGAGAGAAGAGGGGGATTCAAGGGCGGCATTTGGTGAATAATGAGGTAGGGCAAGAGGTCGTTTGGAATTAAAAAAAGGAAAGGGGAGGTCTGGGCAGTTGATCAAAATTATCAACGGCTCAGCTTAAAAGAAAACGGACGGGTTTGGCTTAAATGGGTACTGGGTCGGGTTAGAATGAAATTGGGCTGGGGTGATTTGTGCTCAATTTTGGGGCTGAATTGGGTTGAATAGGGGTGCCAAGTTGGCAATAATTGAAATGTAATTGGGGCTAGGTCGTAAATAGCCAATTTTCCTTTTAAATTTTTTATAAAATAGTAATACGATTTTAAAAAGAAGATTAAGAGTATTGGGTAAATGAATATTATATAAATATTAATTAAAGAATATTGGGACTAATTTTATAAATATAAAATACCATAAATTACAAGATAGGCTATAATTGCAACAATATGTAATTTAGCTTTAAAATACCAAATGAACTTGTAAAAAAATATGCAAAAATTATCTTAATTATATTTTGGTGTAAATGTGAGAATAGAATAAATTATTCACCAAGAATGATAATTTTGGGAGTAATTACTGGATTTTGTTGTATTAAAATAGGCAATAAATTGGTTTAAAAATCATTTAAAAATGCCAAAACTCTTGGGTGCGCTTATATATGCACAAATATGTTATTTTGGAAGTATTTAGGTATAAAAATACTTAGGGAAAAATTGGGTATCAACAGCTGCCCCTCTTTACCCGGGAAGGATGAAATAGTTGTTGGGTAAAGATATGATGTCCAATTTTGACCGGAAGCGGCGATTTGAAAAGAGTTTGACCGAGTTCCAGTTTCTGAGCTGGCTACATATCCCTAGTTTTACAGGAATCAGGCCGTATGTAGTTCAGTAACCATTGACGGAACATGCCGAAGGCGATTTGAAAGAGACGGGCACGATGTTTAGGGGGCAAGAGGCATTTGAAACTGGATCGGCGGCGAGGACTGGAGGAGGATCGCTCCTGCTGAGACGGACGTTGCTAGCCGGTGTACCTACAAGTAAGCAATACGGGCGTATATTGTGCATAAACTTAAATATGATGCAAGTTCCCGTTGGATCATGAATGATGTCCTTGGACGGTTAGGATGACGTCCTCGGACCATGATGTCCTGCGCCATGAAGCGTATAATTAAAGGATTCGCAGGCTATGAAATGATGTTCTCGGGATATGATAATGGTGCCTCCGAACCATGATGTCTTTGAATAATGATGTGTAGGATATAAAGTGGGTCCTCGAGCCATGGCATGGTGTTCTCGGGCTATGAGGGATGATACCTCCGAAAAATGATGCCTTCGGACAGTTTGGCGATATTTCAGCCCATGAGATGCAAGATTTGGCTGTATTTCAGCCGATGCAAAGCGTAAATGGCGATATTTCAGCCAATGCAAAGAGTATACATGGCGATATTTCAGCCGACAAAAATTTAAATTGAACAGGCGATGTTTCAGCCGATGTAAAAAGTAAAATGGCGATATTTTAGCCGACAGAAATTTAAATCAAACATGCGATGTTTCAGCCGACGTAAAAAGTAAAATGGCGATATTTGAGCTGACAAAATTTAAATCAAACAGGCGATGTTTCAGCCGACGTAAAAAGTAAAATGGCGATATTTCAGCCGACAAAAAGCATAAGTATAGATGATGATGGAGATGAACTGATGATCTTTCAACTGATGTAGAATTTAAATAAAGTTTGGCGATATTTCAGCCGATTGCAAGATGTGAGGTGGCGATATTTCAGCCATGCGTGTAAGATAAAATGGCGGTATTTCAGCCATGCAAGTGGAGGTAGAGCTTAACCTCGGAAGACAGAAAGGTAGCCTTATGCAGATAATGCAAGATGGAGACAACGCTTAGTCTTGGAAGGCATAAAGGTAGCCTTATGCAATGCAAAAATATAGATGGAGACGGTGCTTAGTCTTGGAAGGCAGAAAGGTAGCCTTATGCAATGCAGATAATGCAGATGGAGACAACGCTTAGTCTTGGAAGGCAGAAAGGTAGCCTTATGCAATACAGATAATGCAGATGGAGACTACGCTCAGTCTCGGAAGGCAGAAAGATAGCCTTATGCAACTCAAGAAGATGCAGATGGAGACGATGCTTAGTCTCGAAAGGCAGAAAGGTAGCCTTATGCAATGAAAGAAGATAAAAGGATGGATAGTAGTGAGATTTCTTAGCTGATTGCCGATCACAATGTCATGACTGATAGGAAAGTTATGTATGGATAGCGATTGCAGATAAGTCATGATCCCGAGAAGAGTTGCATTCTTGCAAAAGTATGCGTATGTAAATATACCTGACGATTTTGTAGGTCGAGTGCCTGTATCTAAAAAAAATTATGAGTTTTGTAAGGGGGAAAGGCTAGTTTGTTTTCCCCTGGCTTCCGGCGTTGCGTATCATTGGGGTAGCGTTGCTAAACAGCAGCAATTTGAACAATAGTTATGCATGATTTAGTAAATATAATGCAAGTAGAAAATAGTTTTCTTTAGGTGAACCAACGACTGTGACGTGGTTCAAGACATTGCAACCTCTCTTGCACCGGAATTTTGATGATCCTCCTCAAAATTCTGCCCCAGTTTACTGGGCTAGCACTTTGACGGCTGCGCTGAACAACTGAAAAAATCAACTCCGGAATTTTGAGGGTCCTCCTCAAAATTCTGCCCCAGTTTACTGAGGTGGCATTCATGGTGATGAGTGGCTTAAAACTAACTTCGGAATTTTGAGGGTCCTCCTTAAAATTATGCCCTAGTTCCAATAGTAGGGGGAAAATGGAATTTTTATTAAATTGTGACTGAACCCATAGGGTTGCCTATGTATTCCCTTTTAAATGGGAATCAGGTCAGGCGTAGTTCAAATTACATCATAAAGGGAATCATAAGTGGTTACACATAGTATCGTTTCACTGCATCTGAATTGATTGGCTTTGGCCAGACTTCTCCGTCCATTTCTGCAAGAATAAGCGCTCCTCCAGTTAGAACCCGATGAACCATGTACGGACCTTTCCAGTTGGGAGAGAATTCCCCTTGGCTTCATCTTGATATGGGAATATCTTCTTCAATGCCAGTTGCCCCGGTGTAAACTTCCTTGGCTTAACTCTTTTGTTGAAGGCTCTGGACATTCTGTTCTGATATAACTGACCGTGGCAAACTGCATTCATCCTTTCTCAATCTATAAGGGCTAACTGCTCGTAGCGACCTTTTATCCATTTTGCGTCGTCCAACTCCACTTCTTGTATGATCCTCAAGGAAGGAATTTCTGCCTCGGCGGGGATGAACGCCTCTGTACCATAAACCAGCATGTAGGGAGTTGCTCCGGTCAATGTGCGGACCGTGGTGCGGTATCCCAATAAGGCGAATGATAACTTCTCATGCCATTGTTTGTGACTTTCAACCATCTTCCTTAATATCTTCTTGATATTCTTGTTGGCTGCTTCTACAGCTCCATTCATCTGAGGCCTGTAGGTTATGGAATTCTTGTGTTTGATCTTGAATGCCTCACACATTCCTTTCATCAAGTCGCTATTGAGATTGGAACCATTATCAGTGATGATTGATTCCGAAATTCCGAATCGGCAAACAATACGGTCACAGACAAAATCTGCCACAACTTTCTTAATTGCTGCCTTATACGACGCTGCTTCAACCCACTTAGTAAAATAATCAATTGCCACCAGGATAAACCTGTGCCCATTTGTTGCGGCAGGCTCGATAGGTCCAATGACGTCCATTCCCCAGGCGACGAATGGCCACGGTGAGCTTGTTGCAGTAAGCTCATTTGGAGGCACCTTTATCATATCCGCATATATCTGACAGCGATGGCACTTGAGAACATACTGGATACAGTCTGTTTCCATAGTCATCCAAAAATACCCTGCTCGGAGTATCTTTTTTGCTAAGACAAAACCATTCATGTGCGGCCCGCAAGTCCCTGCGTGCACTTCGTCCATTAGTCTGGAGGCTTATTTTGCTTCGACACATCTCAGTAAACCCAAATCGGGAGTCCTCCTATATAGGATTCCCCCGTTGTGAAAGAAGTTATTGGATAATCTCCTAAGTGTGTGCTTTGGAGTAGCGTTGGCAAGTTCTAGATATTCTCCTGTTGTCAAGTACTCCTTGATGTTGTGGAACCATGGTTTTCCGTCCGCTTCTTCCTCAACGTGAGCATAATAAGCTGGCTGATCATAAATCTTTACTCGGATGGGATAACTGAAATTCGTATCTGGATGTTGGATCATGGATGACAGAGTAGCCAATGCGTCAGCGAACTCGTTCTGGACCCTGGGGACATGCTGAAATTCCGTCTTTGTGAATCTTTTCCTTAACTCCTGTATGTGATGCAAATAAGGGAGTATCTTAGAGTTTTTTGTTGCCCTCTCTTCTCAAACTTGATGTATGAGCAAGTCTGAATCCCCGATCACTAGCAACTCCTGAATTTTCATGTCAATGACCATCTTGAGCCCTAGGATGCAAGCTTCGTATTCAGCCATATTATTTGTGCAAGGGACCTGATCTTGGCAGATACCGGGTAATGCTGGCCGGTTTCTGATGCTAGGACTGCTCCTATGCCAACTCCTTTGAAATTTGTGACTCCGTCGAAAAACAACCTCCAACCATCGTAGGATTCTGCAATATCTTCTCTTATAAAGGACACTTCTTCATCGGGAAAATATGTTTTTAGGGGTTCGTATTCTCCACCGACGGGATTCTCGGCAAAGTTATCTGCTATGGCTTGACCCTTGATTGCTTTCTGAGTTACGAAAACAATGTCGAATTCACTCAGCAAGATTTTCCACTTGGCGAGCTTGCCAGTTGGGCATGGGCTTCTGGAAGATATACTTCAGCGGGTCCATCCTGGATAAGAGATAAGTAGTGTAGGCACAGAAATAATGCCTCAATTTCTGAGCTACCCAAGTCAGAGCATAACAGGTGCGCTCCAATAAAGAATATCGGGCCTCGTACGGGGTGAACTTCTAACTGAAATAGTAGATGGCTTGCTCCTTCCTCCCCGTTTCATCATGTTGTCCTAGAACAAAATCAAATTCTCCATCCAAAACTGCGAGATAAATCAATAGAGTACTCCCTGGCTCGGGCGCGACCAAGAATGGTGGCATTGATATGTATTCCTTGATTCTGTCACAGGCTTTCTGGCAATCGTCAGTCCATTTAGTAGCAGCGTCTTTCTTCAGCATTTTAAAGATGGGTTCACAAATGACCGTGGACTGAGCTATGAACCGGCTGATATAGTTGAGTCTTCCCAAGAAACTCATCACGTCCTTCTTGTTCTTTGGCGGTGGCAATTCTTGGATGGCTTTGACTTTTGATGGGTCCAATTCTATTCCTTAACGACTAACAATGAAACCTAGTAATTTTCTAGCAGGAACCCCGAATGCACACTTGGCGGGATTCAATTTCAGATTGTACCTTCTCAGTCTGTTGAAGAACTTTCTCAGATCTTCCATATGATTAGTGGTTTCTTGGATTTGATGATGACGTCTTCCACATATACCTGAATCTCCATGTGTATCATGTCGTGAAAGATAGTAATCATGGCTCTCATATAGGTGGCACCAGCATTGTTTAACCTAAATGGCATCATTTTGTAACAATACATACACCATGGCGTGATGAAAGCTGTTTTATCTGCATCTTCCTCGTCCATCCATGTCTGATGGTATCCGGCGAAACAATTAACAAAAGACTGTAACTCATGCTTGGCGCAGTTGTCGATAAGAATGTGTATGTTTCGTCTTTGGGACTGGCCCGGTTAAGATCCCGATGGTCGACACAGATTCTAACCTTCCCGTCCTTCTTTGGTACCGGCACGATATTGGCTAACCACGTTGGATATTCTACCACCCTGAGAACTTTGGCTTTGACCTGCTTAGTAACCTCTTCTTTGATTTTCAAACTCATGTCGGGTTTGAATTTTCTGAGCTTCTGTTTTACCGGCGGACAGGTTGGATCTGTTGGCAATTTATGAGCTACAATGGATGTGCTGAGACCAGTCATATCATCATACGACCAGGCGAATATGTCCTCATATTCCTTTAGAAATTTCGTATATCCTTCCTTTTCTGATGGTGACAGGTGAACACTAATGCGAGTTTCTTTGACATTTTCTGTATCTCCCAAATTAATGACCTCAGTTTCTTCCAGGTTAGACTTAGGTCTATTCTCAAAATTCTCAACTTCTCTGACGACCTCTTCAGGTATCTCATCTTCCTCTGAGTCTATGTCCTTTTATTGCGTTGTTTCGTTGCAAGTCACAATCGTTAGTTCATCATCAAGGTAGTAATAGTAATGCTGTATAAAAATAGAGTAAATGATAGAGAAAATAATAAGAGCGAGATATATGATAAACTGAAATGCTTTGATTAAATTCATAATTGTTTGAAACATCGGAGCTCTTTTCAAAATTAAAGACAATGCGGAAAGAAAATCAACTAGTAAAGTAAGCTAAAAAATGAAATGCATGGTGCTTTTGTTTAGCCTTGCTACCCCGAAGCCTTCCGGGCCCTGACGGTCCTAATTGACTAATTGCTGAGACGGTCTCCTCTGTTCACAGCTTATATGGAAGAGCCTTCCTCCCCTTCCTCCTCGAAAAGAACACAGCAGTCCATATCATCATCCTCCAGAAACAAATTCTTCATGGCTGCCAATGCTTCATCTTCCTATGACCCATATATAGTATCTGTTGGCTGGAAGGTCTGCTCCAGGCTAGGTATCAGAAGCTCCAATGGGTAGTAGGGACCGCGCCATAGTGGCGACTAGCTCTGGAATTCTTCCCAAGTATAACCGTAACCTAGGCCAAATGTAGTACCATACTTCTTTAGTTTGATGGGCTTAGTGATCCCCTGAAGATTTTTACCAAGTCCCTTTCCAGGCTCGTACCCACACCAATTAAGGATACTTTCGATCTTGTTGTCCCACCACTTAACCTTATCTATATCGTTGACCCTTTCGATGTGGTGGTACATTTATCCGCCTATTCTTCTTCTGCCTCCGATCATTGGGATGGTATGGCGACTATATATAGGGTTACTACCATCGCCATGAATGATCACCTCTTGGTAATTCCATTTAAACTTTACCGCCTGATGTAGGGTCGATGCTACGGCTCCAGCAACGTGAATCCAGGGCCGTCCTAACTGCAAATTGTAGGATGCGGGGATGTCTATTACTTGGAAGTCGACGTCGAACCATGTTGGCCCCATTTGCAAGCATAGGCTGATTTCTCCAATAGTAGATCTCTGGGACCCATCAAAGGCCTTGACATTGATAGCCCCATCTTTGATCTCGTGCAGGCTTTTTCCCAAACTTTTGAGAGTTATCAGTGGACAGATGTTGAGGCTCGATCCTCCATCGATCAGGACTCTAGTGATGAAATAATCTTCGCATTGCACGGTGATGTGCAGTGCCTCGCTGTGGCTCAATCCTTCCCGCAGCAGCTCATCTTCATGGAAGGTTATTTTATGGCTCTCCAGCACTTATCCCACCATGTTCGCCATTTCACCCCCGGTTATATTGCTGGGCATATAAGCTTTGTTCAGTATCTTCATTAGGGCATTCTTGTGAGCGTCAGAACTCTGTAGAAGAGCCAGGATAGATATCTGTGCTGGTGTTTTGTTCAACTGTTCACCGACTGAGTAATCCTTAGCCTGTATTTTCCTCCAAAGATCATCGAGCCCTATTTCAATAGGCCGTCCAGGGGCTTGCTTACTGGACTCGCCTAGGTGCTCTAGGGTGTAAACCCTCCGTGTTCTGGTTGTTCCTTGTGCGGCAATTGTTTCTCCTATTTTGGTCTTTCCTTTCCTCCTAGCCTCAGCAGTGTAATCCCATGGTATGGCATTTGAGTAGAACGGTGTTATGTCTGACATTGCCACAGGAATAGGCACCCTTGGTGGTAACACAACAACTTCAAAGGGTGCAGGTGCCTTTGGAACTCCAAATTCAACCTCGATTGGCCCGAGTGCCTTTGCAGAAGGAGGCGCTTCAAATTCAAGAGGTATAGACATATTTACTTCACCATCCCTGGAGGGCTGATTCTGCACAACAATTGGGTTAAGTGTAACCGCCGGTTTCTTTGGTTCATCCCCCTCAGCAATCAAACCTATCGACCCTTTGGGGTCCCAGTTATCTTCGATCTCGATCATATGAATGTCTCTACCTTTGTGGTCAGGTAGAGGGTTGTTACGAACATTAGGAGCATGCTCCTTTGCTACTATGACCTTATTGTCAATCAGGGTTTGAATCTTGTCCTTCAATGAACAACACTCGTTAAGGGTCTGTCCCTTCATGCCGGAATGAAACGCACAGGTCTTGTTGGGGTTGACCCACTGGGAAGGATTTTTTGGAGCTTTGGCTGGGATAGGAGTGACATAACCAGTAGCTTTAAGTCTCTCATATAGCTGGTCAATTGGTTTAGCGATGGCTGTGTATTGTCTGGGAGATTTGCGGTCAAAATTTGGTATAGGTCTTGGGAAATTTTGACGGGTGGGTGGTGATTGGTAGTGAGAGATTTGAGCATTATAAGCTTGGTAAACAGGTGTTGGTTGAGAGTATCTGGGTGAGGTGGGTTGGTATGTGAGAGGTGGAGAGGATTGGTAAACGGGAGGTGGATAGGAGGGTGTAGGTGCTTGGTAATTCGGGATGGGCTGATATGTAAGTGGAGGTGATGGGTAAGTGTGGTATTTTGGTGGTGATTTGGCTCACTGTGCGACCATTATGGCACTTACTTCCTTCTTTTTGGACGTGCCCCCAGTCTGTAAAGCCTTATTGGTGGCTTACAATGCTTTAATATTTGTAACCATACCATTCTTAATGCCCTCTTAGATTCTTTCTCCAAGTTTGATGATATCGGAGAACTTTTGACCCTCGATCAACATCAACCTCTCGTAATATTGGGGATCCTGAGCCCGGACGAAGAATCTATTCATTTGCTTGTCACGCCCCGAAATCCAAGGAGCGCTACCGACGCTCAACCGAGTAAACCCGACTAAGCAAGCCTGGCAGGTTTTATGCATACTACCCAGCCCAACTGATATTTAAATAAGGGATGGACTTCGTTAATCAAATTCTATCAACATATAATTATTGATTTCCATTTCAGTTTCATTAGCAACATCATTTCACCACTTTAAGGGTATTACAAGTTATAAACTTATATACATCAATATTTCCATTTTAATTTCCAATACCCGACGCTACCCACAACCTGTCTACGGAGCCTCTAAATATAATCGAAGAATAATATAGAAATGCCAGCAACAAGGCTCCGTCTATACCTTATACAAATATAGAGAAAAAAAAATCAGACTCTGGGAAGAACAGCGGCATACGCCACGCAGGGCCCCGAGGGGAAAGGGGCTCACCAATACAGCTGACGGAAAGCAGAGGAGGTGCTACTG
>MU744052.1:0-33547 GCA_026770625.1 Nicotiana glauca | reverse complement strand
GTCCGCATTCATGTTCTGCGGTCGCAAAGTGCACCGCAGAACTGACCCTCGCACAAGTCAAAGGAAAATATGCGACGACTATGCGGTCCGCATTTCGATTATGCGACCGCATTTCGACCGCATTACTGACTTCAATTTTAACCAACATTTTGCCTCACTCTGCGGCAGATATGCAGTCCGCATTTCGATTATGCGACCGCATTCTGGACCGTATTTCTTGCATTTTTCTGGAAACTTATTCTTGACTTTTTAACACATTAATCAATCCAAAAAGGTCCGCGCCGTGGCTCGTAAGCTCGCCGCGAAGCATATTTATTAATTTCTAACACATGATCCTAACTTGGCCCCACGTGATCCGGGTTTTTGAGTAGGGATTTCACGGGGCCTTACATTGCTCTTCCTCTAGGGCTGGCCTGACCTTTGCAGCTTCTGACCTCCAACGAGTAGCATACTCGCAGAATGTTTTGGTGGGCTTTTTCTTCAAATTCTATATGTAGAATACACCCGGTGTGTTCTCTGTATTGAATCGGAATCTATCCATGAAATTCGATGCCATGCTTACCCAGCTCGTCCATTTCTTGGGGTCCTAGCTGATGTACCAAGATAAAGCATCTCCCTTCAGGCTTCTTATGAAGAGCTTCATACGGATCTTCTCATTCCTTCCAACTCCAACCAGCTTATCGCAATATGTCCTCAGGTGGACTCTGGGATCTCCTGTTCCATCAAATATTCGAACTTGGGAGGTTTGTACCCCTCCGGAAGTTCAACATCTGGCTGAATGCATAGGTCCTCATAATTTAATCCTTTAATACCTTTGATACCTTCCACACCCTGAACTCGGCTGGTTAATTTCTTGAGTTCTACCACTAAGTTCCTGATAAGGGAGTCTTTGTCATCAGACTCAGGTGCATTTGAGATTGGTTGGGTATAGGGGGGTACAGTATCCACAAAAATAGGAGTGTTGTGGAGATGGTCATTTGTGGCGTTCAGTGGCTCGGGAATGAGTAGTGGAGTGTTGTTGGGAGTGTGGCATGTGTCGCAGTATTGGGTATGAGTGGGTTGTATCTGTGGTTGTGGGGCATTTTGTGCAGGTGCGGGATTTTGGGTGTTGACATCAGGAGCGGTGAGGGATAATGATAGGTTCGCCAAGTTTCGAACCTGATCTAGCCCTTCTCGGAATTTCAACAGCTTTTGCTCCAATTGAGTAGCAGTTTCCTTAGCAACCGGGGTCCCTGAGGCATTTCAATTTTCTTTCTGGCGCTTGGATCTCCCATTCTACCTTTGTTCTTGTTCCGGATAGGACTCGGAGGAGGAGGAGGTGGAGGGCCCTTGGATCTTGTGGAGTATGACGATGGTGCCAGAATGCACGAACTAACCTTTGGGGTGGGGAATAAAAAATAAAAGAAAAACAAAAAGGTAACAAGTTAGTGCGGGTTATGAGAAAAGTTGTTGCAGTATTTAAACACATTGTGCAAGAATATAAATCGCGCCCTAATTTTGGTGCCTCTTTGTGCCCGAGGTAGGCCTAGCGACAAATAGTTTTGGAGAACTTATAATGCTAAATGCCTCATTTTATTGATAAAAACAAGACGAATCCAAAAAGACTCTAAACAATAGAAAGTAAAAATGTCACTAGTGGCCATCGACCTTATTACATCATTAAAGCAAAATAAAAGACTCCTAACTACTTGGTCCCAGAAGGACCTTCCCCAGATTTGGCATCTTCATCTTCCTCGAACAGCTTCACCAGCTCGCGTAGTCCTAGTAGCAAATAAACTCGGGCCAGATTTCCACCTGCATTTCCTTCAGCGTTTTGACAATCTTTAATTCTTTTGATGAACTTCCCTTCCAGCTCTACTAGACCCCGCTCCAAATACCCTAGTCACTTGTTGGCACTGATAGCCATGTCTTTCCACTCCTCAATCAGCTTCTGATAGGCTTATTGTATTTCTCGGTGCTCATTTTCACACTCTCAAATTCTCTTGAGCAGTTGATTATACTTAACCCGTGCTTCAGTGTGCTCGTTGATAAATCTGTGACCATGAACGAATCCTGGCTGACCCATGCCATTATCTTCTAACCAACCCGAATAGTGCAGCACACAACCGGCGTGATACCTATCTGTTTTAATAGATTCTTTCCCCAAAACGAGTTTGCAATGCCACATATGCTGAGCTTGGCACCTGTGAGGGCTATCATCGTCCTGGAAATCAGCCCTGAAGTGGCTCATTTTGTCGACCCTTGGTATGATTTGCTTTCTTCCAACCTGCCTCATGGCTCGGAGAGGAACGGAGGGATAAGTTCCTCTCAGACCAATTAGTATCTGTTGTTAGGCTGAATCTCTAGAAGAGAAGGCAAATTTCCTAAGTACTTGTAGACGAGTGTCTGATCACTAGAATGAAGGTCTTTCCACCAATTCAGCACCCTTGGATGAATGTTGGTTACCATGCCAAATTTGGTGACTTCGTACCTCATTTTTCTATAAAACAAAGCGATAGGCCCTTACCCCCACCGGACTTGACTATTTAAACCAATAATTAGCATAGCAAGCACTTAAGTTCTCCAAATAAATGCACAGAATATGGAGATGTCCGTTTGGGTTTCAAGGAAACCCGGTGGACTTTAGATAAGGCTATCTTAATGAGTCATTATGTGGACAACATAACTGACTCGGCTAGGTTTGACCATGATGCATGTACAGTTTAAATGGAGTGAGGTTTCTATTGAGGTATTAGACAGGTACCCTTGAGCAGATAACTCAAGAGGGAAAGGCACGGAACCGTCAACTGCACCGCCGATCGACTGGTTTTACCGCAAATATGCCTTTGCCAAATTTAGGGGGTGATAGTATTGGAATCTCACAACTACTCATTATAAACGTTGCTATAGTATTTGTTTGGCAGGAGTGGAGTATAATGTTGAAGATGCAGTTTACAAGAATGAAACAAATTGACATGTATTTTCACGTTCATACAATAAAGTTTACAATGATTGCTCAAAATTACAACAACATTGACGGGAAAGCGGTAAACGAAAGTAATTAAAGAAAAAGAAGCAAAAGAAACAAGTCAGTTTCAGATAAAGGCATTAAACAAAAGCAGTAAAAGAAAGCAATAAAGTCACATATAGAATGCAATGGTAAAAGCCTAAAAAATCCCCAGCAGAGTCGCCATACTGTCGACGTGCCCTTTTTCTCGCGAAATCGGGTTTACGACATTTGGGAGGACAACTCTATTCCCGTTTGGGAATTGGGTTCTGGATTTGGAGAGTTGCCACCTAATGATTATAGTGCATTAGGACAGTTCAAAGAATTTGAGATGAAAATCAAAGTTTGGGTAAAGGCTAGAAATTATCTCGAGGGGAAGGTGTTAGGCACCCCCCAAGATCCACTAGTGTGGTTCCCAGCCATGTTACAATTGTGACTTTAAATGCAACCAAACAAGTAGACAAGCAAGCATTGCAAATACAAGAATCTTTCACATAACAGTTACAAATAAAAAGCACAAAAAAGATTTAAAAGAGCTAAAGTTTGGGAAGGAAGCGATTTGTGATTAAAGAAGAGATACACAAATAAAGGGAATGGGTCAAATAATTGAGGCAAGTAACTTAAAAGAAATGAAAAGAAGCGGAAGTTTAAAAAAGATTGGACAACTTTTGAAAACTTGAAAATAACAACTAATAAAGAGGGAGGGGGGTCCTAGGTTTATACATCACATGGATCATTCACACAACACTAGTATCTGATTGTACGCATAGTGTTATCGTGTGATCATCATCTCCATGTCTACCTTTCCCACCCCGTTAAGGTATTAAAGCGCGAAATTGTATCGTTACTTATTGCATGCTATTACCCGTCCCAATCCTATCAATCCCGGAGGCAAAATGGACTACTAATCCTATAGGGGAAGGGGGTTTGTGGCTTTTAGAAGTTTCAAAGGATAAAATGCTAAGGCGTCAACCAAAACAAGTAATTGCAAATAGAGGGAAACAGACAAGCAAACAAGGCTCAAATATGCCTCCATAAACCATCAAAAATCACAGAGTTTAGCATGTCTTACACGTACTGATTTTGGTATTAATTAAATAAAGCGACGAGCGGACTGGTTCAACACATATTTTTAGACGAAAAGTCTACATTAGGCTTACTCGAATGCAGTTGACTAAAACCGATCTAATTGAGCATCTAAGTGTTGGTTAAAGCTAGGCGTGTCATATACTGATTTTAGAAGAAGATGCAAACTAAAGGGTTTACTAAATTTTAACAGGGCATTACGAGTTCAACAATTAATATTACCTCTATTCAGATTTGAAATTTCCTATAAGCATTCTTTCTATACGCTTACTGATTCTGATAACCCTTTTTTAGTCATTAACAAAAGTCCTATGAACATGGTATCTATATGCAACTTTTATTATTGAACCTATGAACTGTTTTCCTAGTGGTGTTTATAAATGCAGAATGCAATAGTTTATAGACCATATTATATACGAATTTAGAAGTTCACCTATAGGCAGGATATCTATGCGCGGAGATGCAGAAATTATGAATGAATCCTATAGGCAGGATTTCTAGGTGTATTTGGAAGAATTAAGAGTTACTCGATAAGCATGATTTCTAGGTGTATTTTCAGAAATTGAAAGTTAACCTATAGGCATGATTTCTAGGTGTGAAATTGCAAAAAATCATAACAAACTCCTATAGCAGGATCTCTACCCTTGATGCGTAAAAATTAAATCCCATCCCCCCTTTTTACTAAGATCCCCGAGTTTATACAAGTTATTACAGCCCAAAAAAATAAACTAGAATTAAAAATACATCAGAAACCCTTACCTACATCCGAGCAGCATAATCCAGACTTGAAGCCTAATAATATGAGATTGAGCCACTTCCGAGATCTAGATTTCCAAGCCTTCTCTCATCTAGGGTGTTTCAGATATCCAAGGGATTTCAGGAACCCCAGGCAGTGCATGCACCCAAGATATTAATCAGAAATTAAGTTGTGCAGTGTGGAAGGGCCAGCCCTTATGTGTCCAAGTTCAGAGGAAGCTCCAGGGTCCCAAGGCAAGGCTTACACAAGAGGGGAAGAACTTAAGTTCTAAGAATGAGGTGAGAGTGCAAAAGAAGGGATAAGGGCTACCCAGGCAGGCTGGTGGTCATGCCTAGCCACAAAATAGACTGGCACACCCCTGACCAAACCTATTGATCAAACATTTAGGGTGTAAAGACCTACTGGAGGTCAAGCCATAGCCTGAACAATAATAAAAAAATACTAGCAGGCCAAGGTTGTTACTCAGCACACACACAAAATAAGGGATTGGGGATGGAAAATTGACAAAGCTTAGGCCCCAAAAGGGCCCAATTCATATCCATGGACAATGATTTCAGACATTGCCATGTTTCTGAACCATAACTTAAAGCATAAATGGGGATATGAGGGTTTGGGATTCATAAAGTATCAAATAGATAACAAAAAACTGACAGGATACACATGTAAATTAAACATTGAATTACAAGGGAAAGAGAAACACGTTACAACATGCTAATAACACATGTTAACTAAGGAAAACATGAACAGAGTAGACAGGAATGAAAACATGTTGTTGTTGGGACATGTAAATTAACTAGGACATACCAGTAGAGAAACAAAGTGCAGAAAAGTAGAGCAAGCAAGAGTCCACAGTAGCACAAGTAGCAAAAAGAGAGAGAGAATTTTTAAGTGTAAAAGAGTATTTTGAACTCAGATTGTTTGTCTGTGTTCGTGTGTTCAAAGGAAAGGGAGGAGAGTGTTTATAGCTTTTTGAAAACGAGTAGAGTAAGGTAATAAGTACAAATCCAACCCAAATATGGACATGATCACAAATCAGAATCAATTAGCATAAGAGTCCCCTTTAATCAGGGGATTCTTATTCAAACAGATACTAACAGGATCCAAATAAGGAAAGGAGAATCAATCTTGTAAGCAGAATGGTTGTTGCCATAAAAGAAACAGTAAAGTCATACAATAGGCAATTAAGTCTAAGTACAGGATTTGAAGTATTTTTGGAAAGATTCAGCGAGGCCAATCAAAGGAAGAGAATCAATTAAACTTTTACAGGCTAGTAAAATCAGGATCTCAGGGAAGGAAAAGTTTTTGAAATCAATTTCGAGTTAAAAAAAATAAATCATAGGAGGAACTCAGTATATAAGGCATGCACAGATAGCAGACATGTGAGGCCAAGCTATGGCAAAAGAAACATCATACAACAATAGCATAGAGCAGATATTCAAAACATGCTAGTTAGGCTTCAGTGTGTAATAGAGAGAGAAGGAATCAAAAACATGCAGAGAGTCGAGTGAGAATCATAATCGAGTTTGTCAGGTGGCACAAACGTAGAACATATAGAGAAAAGAATTGTTGAAACAAGGAATCAAGTTGAATAATTTCAAACACACAAGCTGCACAAACAACGCCACAGGACTCGAATAGCCTCCCAAAGAGACTAGGGTTTTCAAATCAGTTGAGTTTAGAGACGATAAACAAGTGAAACAACAAGCAATTTCAAAGTTCCAAGTGAAAACCCCTAAAAATTAGGGTTTTAACTATTAATCAATAAACCAAGCAGATAAGCTCAGGAACTCAAGTAAATCCCTAAAATTAGGGTTTTTAACATCAAATAAACCTAGAGATGATAAGCGAATCGAATGAAACCTTAACAAACAGACTCAAACAAAAAGTCACAAAATTAGGGCTTTCCAACATGCTTACTCAGATAAGGGAAACAAACCAGCAAAGTACAGAAACATCCCAAGAGCAAGGGAGGAGATTCGAAATAACTTAACACAAACCATAGTCAAAGAACAAAGAGTTTTGAAAGCAAAAATTGGGGAAACTTCAAGAAACATGCTCAGAAAGTTCAAACACACATAGATCTGGAGATGATCTAAGAATAAATCGAAGGAACCTTAGAGCTAGGGTTTCATAAGAAATCCAGGAGATGGGAAAGGCTTTGAAAACTCGTGATCTGAGCAGGACAATCGAAGTTTGAACTCGAATGGCCATGGCTGGCCATACAGAGGTTGAAGATGACCGGAGAACAGCCATCGAGCAAAAGCTTGGTCGAGATCCCCTTCAAGTTCTGGTCATAAGACCCCAGAGATGAGCACATAGAAGCCATGTGTGGCTGGTGTAGGCCTCCGATGAGTCTGGGGAGCCATGGATTAGGGTTTCTAAAAGGGGCGACGGCTTAGGTTTGAGGTGAGTTGAGAGAGTTGAGAGAGTTGCGAGAAGAGGGGGATTCAGGGGCGGCGTTTTGTGAATAATAAGGTAGAGCAAGAGGTCGTTTGGAATTAAAAAAGGAAAGGGGAGGTTTGGGCCGTTGATCAAAATGATCAACAACTCAGATTAGAAGAAAATGGACGGGTTTGGTTTAAATGGGTACTGGGTCGGGTTAGGACGAAATTGGGCTGGAGTGATTTGGGCTCAATTTTGGGGCTGAATTGGGTTGAATAGGGGTGCCAATTTGGCTATAATTGAAATGTAATTGGGGCTAGGTCGTAAATAACCAATTTTCCTTTTAAATTTTTTATAAAATAGTAATACGATTTTAAAAAGCAGATTAGAGTACTGGGTAAATAAATACTATGTAAATATTAATTAAAAAATGTTGGGACTAATTTTATAAACATAAAATGCCATAAATTACAAGATAGGCTATAATTGCAATAATATGTAATTTAGCTTTAAAATACCAAATGAACTTGTAAAAAAATATGCGAAAATTGCCTTAATTATATTTTGGTGTAAAATGTGAGAATAGAATAAATTATTCACCAAAAATGATAATTTTGGGAGTAATTATTGGATTTTGTTGTATTAAAATAGGCAATAAATTGGTTTAAAAATTATTTAAAAATGCCAAAACTCTTGGGTGTGCTTATATATGCACCAATATATTATTTTGAAAGTATTTTGGGTATAAAAATACTTAGGAAAAATTGGGTATCAACAATAGCAGCAGCAACAACAGTGAAATCACAGCTCCTGGTAGTCCCAACTACCAAACCTTCAAGAACAACACTGACCTGATTCCTTTTTAACCAAGGATATGTAGGCAACCTCTAAAGCATGGTTCGGTCTGACGTTTTTCAAAAATGCTTCTCATGGAATGCCAAGCAGGCAAAAATCTCTCATAATTGCTCATTTGTCTTTGCCGGAAAACCCTTCGTGTCTCCGAGCAAAGAGGGGCAGATGTGAGCATGTGATTTTTGCGTCGCTTGAATTATTCCTATAAAATTCTTAGAATTAGGATTTTTCTTTTATTATCTGAATTTTAGGGAATTAATTGCGTGATTTTTTGTTTATTTGCATTTTGTGTGCATTTTTGGTTGGTATAATTAAAAAAAAATACAAAAATAGTACATTTGCATTCAGAACCCAATTATATATTTTTTTAGGTTTACTAGTTAATTAATATTATCAAAAAAAAGAGAAAATAACAAAAATAATCCCTTTACATTTTCGTTTAGTTTTCTTTTTAAGTTAGGATTTAGTTAGTTTTAGGAAAATTAATTAGTTTAATTTCAGTTTAATTCAAGTCTTTGTTATTTTTAATTTTAATTTTTGCTTTTAACAAAAACAAAAATCAAAGAAATGAAATGAAATGAAAGTGAGTTGAATTAAATAAAAGAAAGGGATTAATTGAGAAGAAAATAAAAAGAAAAGACAACAGGCCAGCCAACATTGGGCCATCATTCAATTTAATTTGGCTAGCCCAAGTCAAATTCCCCCAAGACCCATTTCGAATTGGCCCAAACCCACAAATGATCCAGTCCAGTCTTTTAAAAAACAAAACGACGTCGTTTCTCAGCCCTTCAATCATGACCGTTGGATCTCATCAATCCAACGGTCCAGAACTAACTAGGTTTTAGGTATTTAAGTATCTGAATAGTCCCCCTACCCCCCAAACTCGTCGTCTCTAACACCCTAATATACGCCGGCGTAATGCCACCGCCCTCCGTCGTCCGCCGCCGGTCGAAAATTGCCTCACGGCGGCGGCCGGCCACCAAACACCCCCAATTTCACACCATGGATTCCCCTCATTCTCCTCTTTCCAAACCCCCAAACCCCGTCCCTCAAATCCCAGCCGAGCTCTTCATATTTTAGATCGAAATAGGACCCAAAACCCTGAATCATCCAAATTCAACCAAACTAACACCACATAGCCTCCTCATCTCCCTCTCTACGAATCCATAGTCTATAGCCTTCGAATGTAACCGGAGCTTCTCGAATTTCAAATCTAGGAGTGGCAGAACCCTAGAAGTTCGAATTGCTCAAATCCTTCATAATTTCTTGGGTCCAGTGTTGGATTCGAGTCACGAAATAATGGTTTTCATTTGTTCTTTGTGAAGAAGAAACGATTAACATTATTCCGAGGCTCGAATCGGAGTCCAACCTTGTTTAACCACGCATAGGTGAGTTTTTCTTTTCTTCCTTCTTTTATTTATTTTAAAATTAGTTTTCTGAATAATTCCATGCTTTATTTTATTTTTGTTTGCGGAAATTAGTTTTTGTATTTTAGATTAGTTTAAGTTTCTGATTTTGTTCGTATTGATGCTAAGTCGTAACCAATATTGCTGAGTTGAATTAATTTGAATGGTTGAGGTTTAATTTAGAATTATAAATAGGCTTAGTTTAATTTGATTAATCAAAAATTGTTTGAGTATTACTGCTTTATATGATATTTTTGTTTTGAATTGCTTCAATTGATAGTTTACTACTTTTCAATGATACATTTAGTCTTAGGATTCATATTAATTAGAGTTAAATTTCAGTTTTGAGTAGTCAGATTGATTAGTTCATTTTTTAGGTTTTGTTTGGATATAGCTGAATATTCCCAGCCCTTTATTGACTAACTATGGTCAGTTTTTAACCAAGTTAACAGTGCTGGGGGTTAGTAAGTATATGTTAGTAATTTCAGAGATAGTACAGAGGTAGTATAGGTATTCCAAAATGAAGAATAATGCAGTAACTGAAGTTGGAAACCCCTAGAATCTTCTAGATGGGGTTCCAATTAGAATATCAGGGACTTAGTAGTGTAACTTGGGCAACAAGCTAATAAATAGGGGACTAAACAGTTAAAAATTTGAAAATAAAAGAAGGATTGAGGGGTAAAATAAAATTCCGAAGGCTGCCCTAAGCTTTGCCTATAAAAAGGCATGCCCATTGCCTTATTGAACAAGTTTGAAAGTTGAAAAAATCCACACAAATTTTGAGGGCTAAAATTCGAAATTCAAATTCAAAAACAAAAGTTCAAAAATTCTGCAGAGTTTAAGAGTTCATTTTAGATCTTAGATATTCGAAAAATCAGAAAAAATAGCTGAAATTCCCACAAAAAATACTATTCTATTAGGTCTTCTAAGTTTTTCATCTTCAAAACAATTTCTGAGCATTCAAGGGTGTAAAAGTGAGTTGAATTTGGATTTGAAATCAAATTTGAGGTCAATTTTCTGGCTGATAGTCAACTGTCTTCAATATTGAGATTTGAATCTCATTTTACTGGTCTTCAAAACAATTTCTGTTCCATTCCTTTGCTGCTGGTTGTCGTTTGGTGCTGCTGATTTCTCCTCCTTCTTATTGTGATTCAAATCCCAGATACAAATTCTGAATCCACGACAATGTATGCCTGATTTGAAAGGTGAAATAGAAGCTTCAAATTGATCCCTTGCTGGCTGCTCTTGTTATTTCTTTCCTGCATATGCTCATAGATTAGTTTAATTAAAATTTGAGTAACTGAATATTGTAATTAATCTGGACTGTTTGGACTGTAATTCTCTATTTTGGACTATTGAATTCATGAGCTGCTTTCCTTCACATTCTCACTGCTCAACCTCTGTTTAGAATCCTTGAAGAACAATAGTTTAGTAAAATTGTACTTAGTTTGACATAGTTTGTTTCAGCATAATGATAATATGCGGGCATTGATGGACCTTTCTCCAATTTGTTAGAAACTGACGTGTCCATAACATTGAGTAAACACCGACGGATTGAGTATATGGATTCTTATGTGAAAATGTCTAGCCTTAAGTTTTTTCAGCATTTTGCCGTTGAGAGCCTTCATAGCTTCTTGTTTCGTTTCAGTACATGAATCGACTCCAAAACATGTATAAAATGAAATTGAATTTTATTTTATTTTAAAGAGTAGAATCTCATAAGTAAATATACTGATGCATCATTACACATGTAACTTGAGTATAAGCATAAGGTCAGGATTGATTTTATTTTATGTCATTTTATTATGCTCATGTTACTGCTTGGATTGGCTGGGTTCGTGATGACTGGGCCTAACATTAGCCCAGCTGCAATAATACATAGGCTAAATACCTTCAGCCTGGTAATTAATTTTCCCAATTAAGTACGTGGGATTTGATCTTGAGTCTCATGACCTGCTGGATATCGATTTGGGCCTGCCCTAAGGCCCAGGCTTTAGACAACTTTAAATACAAAATCGAACAGTCTCATGGGCTGGCTTTTGAGGCCCAGCACGCCGAAAAGCCCTCTCTTGCTTGTTGAAGCTATTAGATTTAAGGATTTTCAAATTTGAATTATAATTTGGGCCTTCCAAGCTAAATAGCACATTCGAATTAAGAGGTTTTCCTCTTGTTTAAGTGTGGACTTGAGTTTGAGGCCCGAATTCCTTAAATGCTAGTTTACTGATAGTGTTAATTAATTAGGCCCTTTAGAAACAATCTATAATAGAAAATAATAGTACCTTTTAGGATGACCTTAAAAATAAAACGAGGTGCGCCACGCCAAACAAAAATTACAACTTGCGTGGCTTTCTTTAACTACTCCATAAAACATTTAGAATTCGGGATGTGCCATTTAGCAAATTTTCATGGCCTCCCGCAAAGTTAATAATACGTTAGTCGCTCTAGGCGCGTTCTTTAACAATTTTACCTTCCTAGACTCGGGTGTGCATTTCATATGACCCAAATCCAAATCCCAAAACGTTAAATAAAATGTATCGAGGATCCGAGTGCATTTCATGTGACGTGATTCAAAAATATATTTTAAACGACGTTCAATTTCCTAAAATTAATTAAAAGCGGTTAATAATTTTAAAATTGCAATGTAGGATGACATGTATTAAAATCAGATTTTTAGCCAATTATAATATTTTAAGCGACCGTGCTAGAACCACGGGATCCGGGGGCGCCTAACACCTTCCCTCGAGTCAACAGAATTCCTTATTCAGAATTTTTGGTTTGCAGACTCCATCCGGAAAGTCAAAATTTTCCTCGATTTGAGATTCAAGATAAACCGGTGACTTGGGACACCAAAAGCAACCCTATTCCAAGTGGCGACTCTAAATAAATAAATAATCTCATTTCGAATAGTGTCACTTTAAATGGAAAAACCCCCTTATACATTATCCTTCGGGTTAGGTGTGTAAAAAGGAGGTGTGACAATCATAACACACCATGAGGAACACACAACAGCCATCTCCGGCGCGCTCGCCGGTAAATGAACCAACAGCCACCAACGGAAGACGCGCCATCTCCCATTCTAGCGACAACAACACACGCACACAGTAACAGCCATCCGACACCGCTTCTTCTTCTCCCATTCTCACCGAAGCTCGCCGGAAACCAACCCCTACCAGCCGTAGACCTTCGCCTGAACCAAAACAAAAATGGAAAAAAAAAAAACTGAGCTGGGAGGGGGAGACAGTAGCGAAAGAAGATTAGGGAGCAGGAATCTTAAAAAAAAACTGACTTCTGCTTCTGATTTTCAATTTGGAATCCGATGGGGTTCGATTAATGACGAAGTGCCGTTCGAGGTTCATCCGACACTCGCGTTTCATTGGCAAAACTTTGTTGAGGTCCGTTTCTAAAACATTGCTGTTAATTAATTTTTAATGTTCGTTTTTGTGTATTTTGATATCAAATGAAATTCTGGTTGTTTTTTAGTTTACACAATGGTATGCGTATGACTTTTTTTTTTTCAGTTTACAGTTTTCATTTTACCTTGTTTTCAAATTCAGATATATATGACCAATTTCACCTTAACATTACTAAAAGATCTATTCACTTCTTTGTGAAGTTTTTGTCCTACCTATAAGGTTTACCTTCTTTTTTCTAAGTACGGTCACTTTATCACATTTATGTAAAAGTCATTAGTTGTATTGGTATGAATTAGTCATCATGGATTTATTAGTTGTTTTTGACTTGAGACTTGAATGCTATTGCATGTAACGAAAAACTTCCTATTTCTTCAGTTCTAAATTGTTCAACGACAATATGACATATTTGTTAAGATTAGTGTAGAGCTTTGATTTAGTACATTAATTTCGTCGATTTTTTCTAGGATTTTCGACGTTCGTGTAACGTAACTACGGGTTTCAAAAATTTAAGACCAAAGTATGCGTTCGCGCAACTTTGGGCCAAACAATCTTAATAATAATAAAGCGTTACTAATTGTGGATACGTTCGCGTGATATGATTTTTGACGCGCCAAACAAATGGGTACACGTGCGCTTGACCTGTTTCAAGATAATTTCTTAATTAAAAGTGACAAATGCACATATGTTCTAAAATGAGTAATTAGACAATTTAATAAGTCAGATATATGATTAAAGCGACTGTGCTAAAATCACGAAACTCGGGAATGCCTAACACCTTCTCTCGGGTTAACAGAATTTCTTACCCGGATTTCTGTGTTTTGCGGACTGTAATAGAGCCAAACTTCTTCGATTTAGGATTTTAAATCGGTGACTTGGGACACCATAAATTATCTCAAGTGACGACTCTGAATTTAATAAATAATCTCGTTTCGATTGTCACTTAAATTGGAAAAAAAACTCTCTTATATACCCTTCCGGGATGTAAAAAAGGAGTGGGTTTATAAAATTGTTGAATGAATAGTCTGTTGCTACGTGTTTGAAGTAATCCATGTACTTACTTAGATGATATTTATATCTTGGTTAATGTTCAATCCTCGTTAGTTCTAAGGTTCAATTAGTTCTGTGATGGTTGAATCATTACCTAAATAATAAGAAAAATTTGTTAATTGATCTTCTGTTCTGTGTTTTTTTTTTTTCCAGTTGAAGCCTAGGATTATAATTGGGTAGTAACTCCTGGATAAGAATTTTAAATCGGATAAGAAAATTTGGACTTGAGCATTGGGCTAAGGTCAATGGAATTAAGTGGGCACGAATGAATAGTGTGGGTGGAGATTAACTTAAGAATAATGAATACCTAATATACTTTTAGTTATTATTGTGATTGCGTACACGTAAGCGTAATATAGTTACGATATAAAAAATAAATAAATCGAGGTATGCGTTCGCACAACTTCAGTAAATTTTTTTTAATAATAATAAATCGTTATTAATTATGGATACGTTCGCGTGACATGATTTTTGACGCGTCAAACAAATGGGTACACGTACGCGTGACCTGTTTTTAGAATGATTTCTTGACTAAAAGAAGGCAAATGCACATAGGTTTAAAAATAAGTAATTAAACAATTTGATTAAGCAGGTATGATCAAAGCGACCGTGCTAGAACCACGGAACTCGGGAGTGCCTAACACCTTTTCCCGGGTTAACAGAATTCCTTACCCGGATTTATGTGTTTTGCAGACATCAAACCAGAGTAAAAACTTCCTCGATTCGGGATTCTAAAACCGGTGACTTGGGACACCATAAACTATCCCAAGTGGCGGCTCTGATCTTAAATAATAATCCCGTTTCGATTGTCATTGAAATTGGAAAAACTCCCTTAATATCCTTTCCGGGGGTCAAGAATTCAAGTTTTTTAATATGATTTTGCTGGGGATAAGAACCCAAAATTTATGGTTCAGGATTCAAGAATTCAAGTTTTTTAATATGATTTTGCTTGGCTTTATTTATTGTTAATATTATTGTATTTTGTGAGCTCAATGTGCTTATTGTCATTTATTTTCCATTTCAATATTGCTTGAATGTTATTAAAATGCTTTCTTACGCCTCCTTTCTGAGTCTTCTAAAAATAGGTGCACACGACGCGTGGCCCACTTTCTGTTAGATGTCATACCAGTAAGAACGAGACATGGGTCAGCAACAATGCCGCGCATACTTTCGTGCTCCCGGTACGTTGCCCCCACCTCTGCTCGAGTTGTCCACTCGGGTAAGCCCAGTCTAGAACATAACCCAAGGTTTAAACTTAGAATACAATAACCTCATGCCGGATCCCTAATAGGAACGTTTGTTGCATCACTTGTATTTGACTTAGGGGACTCAACACATGGGTTGGGTCCGTCTAGGACATGTGTGCCCAAAAATAAAAGACCAATACATCCTATGTGCTACATCTTGTATTTTTTAAGGGGTAAAAGGGTCATTTGACGGACCAATAATGACTGAGATAAAAGAGAAAGAAAAGAGGGTGAAGTGTGAAAATAAAACAAGAAGGGTCCAATTATGTTTTGCTTTCACATTTTTTTAAGAAAAAGAAAAAAAAAATAAAAAATCCAAAAAAAAAAAAAAGATTTTGAACCTTCCCATTAATTATTTTTCAAAAAAAAAAAAACTTAAAAAAATGTTTTCTCTAAGTTGGTTGTTTTTTTGTTTTTAATTATCGCCCGTATCTAATTTGCCCGAACTACGCATGCCTGATTCTCGTCTTTTAGGGCGTGATACGTAGGCAGCCCACATAGGGTCCGCTATTCCTAGTAAGTTTTAGGTTCTTGGCTTCGCAAGGTCTTAGCCAAATCTTGCATTTTTAGCCACTTTTAGCCATATAGGTTACTTTTAGAAAAATAGTCACAATCATGTCTTGCATGTGTCCAACAGAAAGTGTTATAGTCTCACATACTGTTCTAGGTCTTTAATTTTATTTGGTCATAATTTTTTCAAACATGTGTGGATCTACTTACTGGAGTGTGGTCATGACAGACGCTCTAGGACCATCGGGTCAAGATCGCTCATTCTGGAGTTGCTTAAGGAGTTTTTATTTTTATTTTTTTTGTTTTGAGTCTATTTTTCTTTTTATGTCATGTTTCACCGTCTAATTTTGTATAGTAATGTCGAGTCTTTAGTTGATGTTAGAGTCTGCCATAGTCTAGTTAAGTTTGTCGAGTCTTTTGTTATTGTACCTCCTTTTTTGTATTTGGAAAAAATATATTATAAATCAAAAATTCAAAAAAGAGATTTCGCTTTTTTATATTTCCGTTGAAGTTTTCTTTAGAATACTAATTGTAGAAAAGAAAAAAAAATTCTTTTGAAATATTTTTCCTTTAGGAAATTAATATCTAGAACTTAAAATAATTTTTTTTTATATTTCTTTTAATATATTGATACTAAAAATTCGAACAAAAAAAAAATTTCTTTTGATAGTTCTTTATAAGTTTTCTCTAAGATATCAAATCCAAAAATCCAAAAAGATTTTCTTTTGAGGTTATTCTTTGGGAGATTAATGAAAAACAGGAAACATATTCTTTTTATTTTCACTAGAACTTTAGGACATTATATATAGAAGAGAAAAAAAATACTTTATTTTTTTGTCTATCTTTAGAGTTTTTCCCTTAGCTAATCAAAAACTGAAATCCAAAAATATTTTTTTTTATCTTTTTTATTTCTCGTTGCGAAGTCTTTCTCAAGGATTTCAAATGAAAATTCAAAATATTTTTGTTTGGTTTGTTTTTTAGATTTTCTTCCTAAAAAATTATCAAAAAAATATTTTTTCTCTTCTAGGTTGTTTTCCTTAATAATTTCTCATAGAGTATCTGTTTCCAAAAAAAAAAAAAAAAGATATGTGCTCGTTTAAGCTTGGGTTTAGAATAGGTTATAGAACATTGAGTCTAGAAAATTCAAAAAAAAAAAAAAAGAAAAAGGGATTTGCTTCTTTTATTTCTCTTTTCTCGTCAGAATAGTCATTAAGGTAAAAAAAACGAAGAAGAGAATGTTAGGTTGTTTACTTTATTCCTGATCTTCCCGAACTGTGAAAAGATTTGATTCATGCGGCGTCATGATACGTAGGCATCCTACATAGGGTTCGATCGAATTTTTTTAATTTTATTATGTCACGACCCCAATCCCGATCGTGATGGCGCCCAACACAACTGCTAGGCAAGCCCGACCATTTACACTCTCAACCCGAGCATGAAGCTCAAAACCAGTCATTTGAATATCATTATTAACAATAAAGCTAATAATTTTAATTTATAGATAAATATAGGCCGAATATCAATATAATGCTGAAAACACTCCCAACGACCTAGGGGTCATGAGTCTAGAGCCTCTAACAATACAGTGTAATAAGACTCCAATAATACATAGTTTCAAAAGCTGCAGAAAGATAATAAAAAGGGATAGGGGAGGAGTCGGGTCCTGCGGTCGTCAGGCAGCTATCTCGACAACTCCGAATAAACTCTGAAATTAGCAAAAGCTCAGCAAAACACTCGGGGTACCTGAATCTGCACACATGGTACAAGGAGTAAAGTGAGTACTTCCAACTCAGTGGTAATAGGCATGTATAATGATTAACAGTAAGAAATCCCGAAATATAACAATGTTATAATCAATACTCCAACACATTTAACAGTGTAATAACAACAATTAATGACAGATAACACATGCAGGTATAGATGTATGAATGCAATACAATGCACATGACCACTACGGCGTGCAGCCCGATCCATTTGGGTACCCGCGCTCACTGTGGGGGTTCAGACTCCGGACGGGCTCCTACAGCCCAAGTGCAATATCATCGTAACATTCACTGCGGCGTACAACCCGATCCACAATCAGTCCAATTATATGCATGCAAGCCACACGGGCACAGTCAAAACTTACCATCTTCAGTTCCAATTATCAGAAATTATAAATTAAGTGGTTAAAACCTTAGAATTTACTAGCCATTTCGAGACAGTGTTTAACTCAGGACTGATATCATAAAATCATGTTAAACATTATGGAAACAGTGATAATAATCCCTATGGGATCCAAATAATCGGCATACAGCCCAAATATATCCATAACCATCCAAGTAGGAGGTTTGCCAACTAATTTCTGACCAATAACACAGTACGAACATCACTCGATAGGACTAAGCCATAGTCCCCAATCACAATCGACCCCGCACCCACCGTAAAGTACGTGTCTCGCCTCAATATAGCGTCACAGTGTGATATACCGGGGTTTCAAACCCTCAGGTCATCATCTACATCTATTACTCACCTCAAGCCGGCCACAAAACTAGTCCGCTATGCCTTTTCCTCTCGAATCCGCCTCCTCGCGCGTCGAATCTGGTCAAAACCACAACGAATACATTACAATAGGCTAATGGAACATAACCCAATTGAAAGAACTCAAAAAATACCCAAAAACACGAAGTTGGCAAAACACGAGCCCCGGGCCCACTTTTCGAAAAATTATGAAATTCACATTTCCGGAATTCTCGTCTCGGCACGAGTCCGTACATATAAAATACACAAGAATCGGAGTCCATTTGACCTCTCAAATCATCAATTCAAACCTTCTTAGGTTTCAAGCCCTAACCTCCATTTTTACCCTTTAATTCCTTGAAATTCAGAGAGTAATTCATGTTTTTACACCATAATAACAAAATCCGAGTCCAAATATTCATAGCTGATGAAATCCCTTCGAATCCTCTTCAAAATCGCCCAAAAACCCGCTTGTTCGAAGTCCAAAATGTTTTTCTTCTTTTCCAAGTTCGTGAACACTGTTCACTATAACACAGGCCCGATTTCCGCTTCTGCGGGCCCCTGACCACATCTGCGGTCCTGCTTATGCGGCTAATTGACAGCTTATGCGGTCTGACTTAAAACCATCTGGACCGCTTCTGCGATCTAAAATCCGCTTACGCAGCCCCGCTTACGCGCTTACCAGTCCGCTTATGCGGAAAATCCTTGGGCCACTCTTGATCGCTTCTGCGATCTTCCCACCGCATCTGCAGAACCTCTTATGCGGCTCCTTTTCCACAGATGCGGAAATACCAGCAGACTGAAAAATCTGACCTGCAACACATGCTTCAAACTCCCGTTTAATCATCCGAAATCACCTCGAGGCCCCCGGAACCTCAACCAAAAACACCAACACATCCAACAACCTTATTCAAACTTGTTCCAATCCTCAAAACACGTCAAACAACGCTAAAACCATTAAAACACACCGGATTCAACCCTAGTTTTCATCAAAACTTCCGAAATGCGCATTCAATCAAAAACCCGACCAAACAACGTCCGAATTACCTGAAAATTTGCAGACATATCCAAAAATCACCCGACGAAGCTACTGAAACTCTCGGAATTCCATTCCAACCATCGAATCAAAATCTCACCTATCAACCGGAATTCGTCAAAATTCAAACTTCGCCAATTTAAACCTAATTCTACACCAAGCCTCCAAAATCAGTTCCGATCACACTCCTAAGTCACAAATCATCCTCCGAAGCTAACCGAACCACCGAAATTCACATCCGAGCCCTCTAACCACATAGTAAACTTCCGATTGACTTTTCTAAAACAAGCTTTCTTCTAAGAGGCTAAGTGCCTCATTTCCAACTAAAACCAACTCAATTCCGTCCGATCAACTCAAATATCGATATTGAAACATAAAGCAACACAATATAGGGGAAACAGGGCGGTAACTCACGTGATGATGGGCCGGGTCGTCACATCCTCCCCAACTAAAACAAACGTTCGTCCTCGAGCGGGTCAAGAAGCATACCTGGAGTCTCAAACAAGTGAGGATATCTGCTCTGCATCTCCCGCTCGGTCTCCCAAATAGCCTCCTCCACGGGCCGACCTCTCTATTGCACCTTCACCGAAGCTATATCCTTTGACCTCAATCTCCGAACCTGTCGACCCAAAATAGCTACAGGCTCCACATCATAAGTCACATCATCATCCAAATGAACTGTACTGAAGTCCAACACATGAGATGGGTCCCCAACATACTTCCGCAGTATAGATACATGAAATACCGGATGAACTCCCGATAGACTGGGTGGCAAAGCAAGCATATAGGCCACCTCCCCAATCCTCCTAAGTATCTCACAAGGGCCAATGAACCGCGGACTAAATTTCCCTTTCTTTCCAAATCTCATAACGCCCTTCATAGGCAAAACCTTTAACAAGACCTTCTCGCCCACCATATACGACACATCTCGAACCTTCCGATCCGCATAACTCTTCTGACGCGACTGAGCTATGCGAAGTCTCTCCTGGATCACTTTCACCTTATCTAAGGCATCCTGGACCAACTCTGTCCTCAACAACCTAGCCTCACTGGGCTCGAACCAACCAACCAGAGATCTACACTGTCTCCCATATAAGGCCTTATACGGTGCCATCTGAATGCTGGACTGATAGCTATTGTTGTAAGCAAACTCTACAAGTGGCAAGAAATCAGCCCAAGAAGCTCCAAAGTCAATAACACAGGTACGCAACATGTCCTCCAATATCTGAATGGTACGCTCGGATAGCCCATCCGTCTGAGGATGAAACGTTGTGCTCAACTCTACCTGTGAACCTAACTCTCGCTGAAAAGTCCTCCAGAACTGAGAAGTAAACTGAGTACCCCTATCTGATATAATGGAAACTGGGACCCCATGCAATCGCACAATCTCCCGGATGAAAATCTCTGCTAGTCGCTCCGAAGAATAGGTAGTACATACAGGGATGAAGTGCGCGGACTTGGTCAGCCGATCCACAATCACCCAAACTGAATCAAACTTCCTCACTGTCCGAGGGAGACCACTCAAGAAGTCCATAGTAATTCTCTCCCATTTCCACTCGGGAATATCTATACGCTGGAGCACACCACCGGGCCTCTGATGCTTATATTTGACCTGCTGACAGTTGCGGCACCGAGCTACATGACTCACAATATCCTTCTTCATTCTTCTCCACCAGTAATGATGCCTCAAATCCTGATACATCTTCGCGGCACCTGGATGAATAGAATACCGCGAGCTATGGGCATCCTCCAATATCAACTCCCGAAGCCCATCCACACTGGGCACGCAAATCCGGCCCTGCATCCTCAACACACCATCACTATCAATAGTCACATCGCTGGCATCATCATGGTGAACTCTGTCCTTAAGGACAAGCAAATGTGGATCATCATACTGACGCTCTCTAATGCGATCATACAAGGAAGACCGAGATACCACACAAGCCAACACCCGGCTAGGCTCCGAAATATCTAACCTCACCATCCGATTGGCCAAAGCCTGAACGTCAACTGCAAAGGGTCTCTCCCCAACTGGAATATACGCCAAACTACCCATACTCACCGCCTTCTGGCTCAAAGCATCGGCCACTACATTGGACTTTCCCGGATGATACAAAATGGTAATGTCATAATCCTTGAGCAACTCAAGCCACCTCCACAGCCTCAAATTAAGATCCTTCTGTTTGAAAAAAATGTTGAAGACTGTGATGATCAGTATATACCTCACAGGACACTCCATATAAATAGTGCCTCCAAATCTTCAAAGCATGAACTATGGCAGCCAACTCCAAATCATGAATGGGGTAGTTCTTCTCATGAGGCTTCAACTGACGAGAAGCATAAGCAATAAACCCTCCTGCATCAACACACATCCAATCCCAACTCTCGAAGCATCACAATACACGGTGTTCGAACCTGAAGCTGATGGCAAGACTAACACTGAAGCTGTGGTCAAAGCCGTCTTGAGCTTCTGAATGCTCTCCTTGCACTCATCCGACCATACGAATGGTGCACCCTTCTGCGTCAACTTGGTCAAGGGCAAAGCAATAGATGAAAATCCCTAGACAAACCGGCAATAATACCCTACCAAACCGAGGAAACCCCGGATCTCCATAGCTGAGGACGGTCTAGGCCAATTCTGCACCGCCTCTATATCTTTTTTGGGTCAACCTGAATACCATCACTAGACACGACGTGTCCCGGAAAAGCCACAGACCCAAGCCAGAACTCACACTTGGAGAACTTTGCATAAAGCTTCTCCTCCCTCAATCTCTGCAATACTACTCTCAAATATTGAGCATGCTCCTCCTGGCTATGCGAGTACACTAGGATGTCATCAATAAACACGATCACAAATGAATCCAGATACAGTCGGAACACACTGTTCATCAAATGCATGAATGCAACTGGGGCATTAGTCAGCCCAAAAGACATAACTAGAAACTCATAATGCCCATATCTCGTCCTGAAAGCTGTCTTCATAATATCAGAATCCCTAATCTTCAGCTGGTGATAGCCTGAACGAAGATCAATCTTCGAGAATACCCTCGCTCCCTAGAGCTGATCAAACAAATCATCAATGCACGGTAGAGGGTATTTCTTCTTCACTGTTACCTTGTTCAACTGCCTGTAATCAATACACATCCTCATTGTGCCATCTTTCTTCTTGACAAACAACACTCGTGCACCCCACAGTGACACACTCGGGCGAATGAACCCCTTATCTAAGAGTTCTTGAAGCTGCTCCTTCAATTCCTTTAACTCACCTGGTGCCATACGATAGGGAGGAATAGAGATGGGCTGATTGCCCGGCACCAGATCAATACCAAAATCAATGTCCCTGTCCGGCGGCATGCCCGGCAAGTCTGCTGGAAGCACATCTGGAAACTCTCTCACAATGGGCACATAATCAATACTAGAAGTCTCAGATTCAACATCTCTCACAAATGATAAATATGATAAACATCCTTTCCTAACCATCCGCTGGGCCTTTAGGAAAGATATCACCCTGCTGGGAACATAATCGGTCGAACCTCGCCACTTAATCCTTGGAACACCCAGAATGGCCAACGTAACTGTCTTGGCATGATAGTCCAGAATAGCATGGTACAGAGAGAGCCAATCCATACCCAGAATCACATCAAAGTCTACCATACCCAACAACAACAAATTAACTCGGGTCTCCAGAGCCCCAACAATAACAAGACAAGATCGATATACGTGATGCACAATAATAGTATCGCCCACCGTGGTAGATACATGCATAGGCAAGGCAAGAAAACTACGGGTCGTACCCAGATGATGGGCAAAATATGAAGACACATAGGAGTATGTAGACCCGGGATCAAATAAAATAGAAGCATCCCTGTGGCAAACTGAGATAATACCTGTGATAACATCGTCTGATGCAACAGTGTCTCTCTTGTCTGGGATAGCATAGAACCGAGCCTGACCACCACTAGATCGATCACCACCCCTAGGGCGACCCGTAGCTGACTGATCCTCACCCCTACTTAACTGGGATGGTGCTGAAGTAGATGGAGTAGAAGAGGAGGGCTGATCCCCCTGCTGAGACCGACCACTACGAAGCCGAGGACACTGTCTCCTCATATGACCTAACTCACCGCACTCGTAGCAACGACCCTGAGCTAGATAAGGGGACTGAAGGGAACCCCTCGCTGCAGATGAACCCTGGGCTGAAGAGGCAGGAGTAGAACTCTGAGCAGGAAGGGCACTAAGTGAGGACTGGCCCTGCTGAAATCCCTGGCGGCCACAGCCTGAAGAAGCCCTACTGTACTCTGGGCGACTTGTCTGAGGAGGCCTGAAAGAACGACCTCTGCCCTGCTGTAACTGGCCCCTAGACGAAGCACCACTGTAGTTACCTGAACCTTGAGGCCTCTTGGCCTCCCTCTCCTCATGATCCCGACGACGATCTGTCTTAATCTGGCGAGCCATATCAACCAACTCCTCAAACAAAGCTGCTACCACCCTCTCCCTAGTCATCAAAATGCGAATCAGATAGTTGAGGCCATCCACAAACCTCCTAATCCTCTTCCAATTTGTCGGGATCATCCAAGTAGCATGCCGAGCCAACTGCGTGAACCTCAACTCATACTGGGTCACTGTCATGTCACCCTGGATCAACCACTCAAACTATCGGCGCAGCTCCTCTCTGCGAGACTGCGGCACATACTTCTCCAAAAAGAGAGTGGAGAACTGCTGCCAAGTAAGGGGTGCTTCTCCCGCAGGCCTACGCCTCTCAAACTCCTCCCACCATGTAAATGCAGGCCCTGAGAACTAAAAAGTAGTAAAACCCACTCCACTCGACTCTAAGATCCCTGCAGTGCGAAGCATCTGCTAACACATGTCCAGAAATCCCTGGCATCCTCACCCTCATTACCGCTGAATGCCAGAGGCTGAAGTCTACCAAACCTCTCTAGTCGACACTCCTCATCGTCTGGCATCACTGGAATTGCATACTCTAGAGCTGGTGCGACTGGCGCAACTGGAGAAACCGGTGCAACTGGCTGAGCTGGGGCTGCCTCTGGTGTCTGTAATCCCTGCACAACCTGCTCGGGTGTACGAGCTGCGGGGGTCTGATGACCACCCCCAGTCTGAGAAGTAGCTGCTGCAGTAGAGGCTGAAACTGCCCGAGCCAGACCAGTGCAGGCAGATAAGATCTGAGCTAAAGCCTCCTGAAGGCCAGGAATCACGATGGGCACTGCCGGTGCCTGAACGGGTGCTGCTGGAGCATCTACAGCTGGAGGCTGGTCCTGAATGGGGGTAATTGGTGGGTCAACCGGTGCTGCCCCTGCTGCTCTGCCTCGACCACGACCACGACCGCGTCCACGACTTCTAGCAAGTGGCAATGATGGTCGTCCGCCACATCCGGTAGCACGTGTTCTCGCCACCCGCGAGAGAATAGAATACAGAAGTTTAGTTTTCGGAACAACAAAGTCGCATGACAAGAGTTCAAGAATATGAAGTGTTTCCTAAAGGTTCTGCAGCCTCTCGAGGATAAATACAGACGTCTCCGTACCGATCCGCGAGATTCTACTAACCGGCTCATGACTCATAAGGCCTAGTAACCTAGGCTCTGATACCAACTTGTGACGACCCCAATCCCGATCGTGATGGCGCCCAACACAACTGCTAGGCAAACCTGACCATTTACACTCTCAACCCGAGCATGAAGCTCAAAACCAGTCATTTGAATATCATTATCAACAATAAAGCTAATAATTTTAATTTATAGATAAATATAGGCTGAATATCAATATAATGCTGAAAACACTCCCAAATACCTGGGGGTCATGAGTCTAGAGTCTCTAACAATACAGTGTAATAAGACTCCAATAATACATAGTTTTAAAAGCTACGGAAATATAATAAAAAGGGATAGGGGAGGAGTCGGGTCCTGCAGACGTCTGGTAGCTACCTCGACAACTCCGAAATCAGAAAAAGCTCAGCTAAACTCCCAGGGTACCTGAATCTGCACACATGGTGCAGGGAGTAAAGTGAGTACTTCCAACTCACTGGTAATAGGCATGTATAATGACTGACATTAAGAAATCCCGAAACATAACAATGTAAAGCTATAATCAATACTCCTACACATTTAACAGTGTAATAACAACAATTAATGACAGATAACACAGGCAGGTATAGATGTATGAATACAATGCAACGCACATGACCACTGCGGCGTGCAACCCGATCCATTTGGGTACCCGCGCTCACTGTGGGGGTTCAGACTCCGGAGGGGCTCCTACAGCCCAAGTGCAATATCATCGTAACATTCGTTGCGGCATACAACCTGATCCACAATCAGTCCAATTATATGCATGCAAGCCACACGGGCACAGTCAGAACTTACCATTTTCAGTTCCAATTATCAGAAATTATAAATCAAGTGATTAAAACCTTAGAATTTACTAGCCATTTCGAGACAGTGTTTAACTCAGGACTGATATCATGAAATCATGTTAAACATCATGGAAACAGTGATAATAATCCCTACGCGATCCAAATAATCGGCATACAGCCCAAATATATCCGTAACCATCCAAGTAGGAGGTTTGCCAACTAATTTCTAACCAATAACACAGTACGAACATCACTCGGTAGGACTAAGCCATAGTCCCCAATCACAATCGACCCCGCACTCACCGTAGATTACGTGTCTCGCCTCAATATAGCGTTACAGTGTGATATACCGGGGTTTCTGTCACGACCCAAACTGGAGGGCCATGACTAGCACCCGACCATACTTGCCGAGCACCAACGTACATTTTATCTAACCTTCTTTATTATCTTTTAGAGCTGAGGAGGTCAATAAAAATGGTAGACATGGATCATGGACAACCAACAATAAAATATGACGGCATGAACCTACATAACATGGGATGACGAGATAATCAAGAAACTATATATATGGTACGACCTACCACGCTATTATGAAAGACTATACAACAAAAACCAGCCGACAAGGCATACCAAACTATACATGAGTCGACACATGTCTATGAGCCTCTATAGGAACATAAGTACTGCAACATAGCCGGAACAGGGCCCCGACATACCCATAATGTCTATAACAAAAATGCATACCAAGACCAAGGCAAGTCCGGAGAAGGGATCTCGCCAATCACTGCTGAACTGGACAGCCTACTGTGGTGGGGGAGCTACACCTGCCTGTCTATCAGGACCTGCAGCACGACATGCAGCGTCCACAAATAAAAGGACGTCAGTACGAATAAAGTACTGAGTATGTAAGGCAGGGAAGCATAAACACGAACAGTAATATAAACATGGATAGAGAATATACAACCTGTAACATCTGAGTACCTCTGAGGGCTACTGACATGAAATGCATGATACATATGTATAAATATATAAGCTTTTTAAAACATACGCCTCTGTGGGCATCATCATCATCATATCGTACCCGGCCGTAATAGGCTCGGTAAAAACGTACCCGGCCATCATAAGGCTCGGTAGATCGTACCCGGCCACGTGGAGCTCGGTAAAACCCAACTGATCAGTGGTTGCACAGTAGGTGCCATACCCGGCCGTCTATAGCGCGGCTCGGTAGAGTAAAATAGATACATATATATATAGTGCATGCTTGACTCATGGAATTATGTTATAAACCTTTAGGAGTGACGTAAGGTATCCTTTGTATGCGTTATTAGGAGTAACTCTTCACTATGAACCTTATAGGAATCAGGAAATACCAACAACATTGATAACATAAGAATAAGAGAAGCAACATTAACATCAATCGTCCCATAAGAGGGGAAACAATGTAAGTACTGCTAGCTTCTAAGAGTAGAGTATCTTTGGAAGCTCGTTCATCACATTATGTATATTCGGAGTCGTGCAAAAGAAGGAAAGGTATAGCCTCACATACCTTGTATATACTGCCCCAATCTCAAGCTATGCAATTTTCACGACTCCTTAGTCTACAACAAGAGAAACGATACTATAGTTATCATTCAAGCGTCATAACTATTATGTATCGACCACAACCTATTTTACGATGAAACGGACAGCACCTCCCCTATATATATGACTTCACACCATTCAAAACAATCACCAAACAGCCTAAACAACATCATTAATAAACATATTGAGCCTCCCAAAACAGTCCACACACAACCTAATCACTTCATACATACGACGGACACCATAGTCGTATCAAACGACCCAAAAATATTACGAAGAACTAACAGACCACAACCCAACATATATATGGTGTTTCTCCACACCCTGCCTCCTCCAAAACTCCACAAAACAATAATAAAAACGGAGCCCAACAGCAGCACAAAACAGTCCACAAAACAGTCCGCTACAAGTGAATAACTTGAACTCACGGCTTCCGATCACCGTCCCGTGAGTTCTTACATGTATAGAACGAGTTACCATGAATTAACAGAAGAATAAATGTATGAAATACAGCAGTAAACTCACCTTACTTGTTGGATAACTCAGCCTTTATCTTGGTTCTTCAAACTCTAGGGTTTACCCCTAATTTGAACTTGAAAGAGAGGGAAAATCAATTAGGGTTTGTGGAGAATTTTTGGGAGGAAGTTTGCAGGGGTTTAGGTCTGATTATTTGTGATATATAATGAGGTTTATATTGAAGGAGATAACACTTTAAATGGGCTCAATAGCTGCCCCGAAATTCCCTCTTATTGGGCCATCATTTAAACAAGTAGGTGACACACCTACTTGTCACATAGCAGCTTGTGCAGTCTCACAAAAATGCCTATATCTCTCTACTCCAATGTCGTATTGATAAACGGTTTAATGCGTTGGAAACTAGACTCATAGATCTTCAATTTGGTGGGTAGATCACCCCTTAATTCCAAGTATATTGGGAGAAAAGCTTAATAACATTTGACCTAAAGTTTAAGTAAAACTATGAACCTAAGTTGTGACAACTTTTGTCGACTTTTGTTTCATAACTCGTTTGACTTCAAGACTTATGATACGGATATTATATGATTCAAATACCTTAAACCATGACCTCCTTATTATATTAAGCACCTATAGATTTACCCAAAAATACGAGTTACAACATCTTTGATTCGTTTAACTTCTAATACTTGTTAATCACCCTTATGCACCCTTGTATCACTTCAGATCAATATGATTAACTTCTTATCATCTCAAGGATAATTACTTATTGGATTTGTGTTAACTAACATATGGCATGAACTAACGCGTGTGGATATGGGTTATAACACCCTCCCCCCCTTAGAAACATTCGTCCTCGAATGTAAGGGTTTATGGGGAGTCCAAATCATCGTAGATTCCAACGGAAATTTCTTGTCAATTTTCCCTATAAAATGGTCACTAGCAAAATTTGCAAGCAGTTAAGCCCAACGTATGGCCTCACAAGGCTACATAAAGCATTATAGACATGTAAATTATTTACATATCATCCTTTTGTATTAAGGAAGAGTGTTCTCAAGTTATTGCTTACCTCATAAAGCCGTTTCACCTTTACAATGTATCCTGCGTTCCACCAGCATCCTTTTTATCATCATTCTGGAATAGGTAAGGGTATTTAGACTTCATCTCTTTTTCTGATTCCCATGTCATTTCTTCCATATTCTTGTTCCTCCATAATACTTTGACGGAAGCTACATCTTTTGTTCTCAGCTTGCGGACTTGTCGATCTAATATAGCCACTGGTACTTCTTCATATGATAGATCCTCTGTAACTTGTACATCTTTGACAGGGACAACTCGAGAAGGGTCTCCAATACATTTTCTCAACATAGATACATGGAATACCGGGTGGACAAATTCCAATTCGGATGGCAATTCTAACTCATAAGCAACTTGTCCAATTCGGCGAAGAATCTTATACGGACCGATATACCTTGGACTCAGCTTACCTTTCTTCCCAAAACGCATAACACCCTTCATTGGTGAGATCCTCAGGAAAACCCAATCACCAACCTCAAACTCCAAATCACGACGTCGGATATCGGAATAAGACTTTTGCCTGCTTTGTGCCGTCCTCAATCGTTCCTGTATCACCTTCACCTTCTCAATGGCTTGGTGAATCAAATCTGGACCATATAATTCAGTTTCACCGACTTCGAACCATCCAACTGGTGATCTACATCTTCTCCCGTATAGTGCCTCATATGGGGCCATTTTAATACTGGAATGGTAGCTATTATTGTAGGCAAATTCTATGAGTGGAAGATGGTCATCCCAATTTCCCTTAAAATCTAGAACACATGCTCGTAGCATATCTTCCAGTGTCTGAATGGTACGTTCAGCCTGTCCGTCAGTTTGCGGATGAAATGCAGTGCTGAGATTCACTTGTGTGCCTAAACCCTTCTGAAAAGACCTCCAAAAGTTAGCCGTAAATTGAGCTCCTCGGTCTGATATAATAGATACTGGCACACCATGAAGCCTAACAATCTCCTTGATATACAACTTCGCATAATCTTCTGCTGTGTATGTTGTCTTAACTGGCAGAAAATGGGCACATTTTGTAAGTCGATCAATTATCACCCAGATGGAGTCAAACTTATGATAAGAGCGAGGTAATCCAATAATGAAGTCCATATTAATCACCTCCCATTTCCAGGTCGGAATCTCTATATTCTGAAGCAATCCACCGGGTTTCTGATGTTCTATCTTTACCTGTTGGCAATTGGGACACTGGGCTACAAATTCTGCAATAGACTTCTTCATGTTATCCCACCAATACTGCTCCTTAACATCATGATACATCTTGGTCGAGCCGGGGTGGATGGAATATCGGGATTGATGAATCTCATACATGATCTTTTCTCGCAACCCTGCCACATTAGGCACACATAATCGACCCTGGTATCTCAGGGCCCCATCTTCTCCGACCTCAAAAGCCGTAATTTTACACTGCTGAATACTCTCTCTCAATCGTATTAAGATAGGATCTTCATATTGCCGTGATTTTACCTCCGCTACCAAAGATGATTCTGATGTATTCTGTACAGTAACACCTCCGTCCTCAGAGTCTAACAATCTGATTCTCATATTGGCTAGCTGATGAAGCTCTTTAGTCAACCCCCATTTACATGCATCAATATGTACTAAGCTTCCCATTGACTTACGGCTGAGAGCATCTGCCACAACATTAGCTTTACCGGGATGGTACAATATCTCGACGTCGTAGTCTTTCAATAATTCAAGCCACCTACGCTGCCTCAAATTCAACTCTTTCTGCTTGAATATGTATTGTAAACTCTTGTGATCTGTATATATGTCAACATGGACGCCGTATAAGTAGTGCCGCCATATCTTCAAAGCATATATTACTGCAGCCAATTCCAAATCATGGGTCGGGTAATTCTTTTCATGCTTCTTCAATTGTCTTGATGCATAAGCAATCACCTTTCCACGTTGCATCAATACGCACCCCAAACCTATACCTGAGGCATCACAATATACCACATATCCTTCTGTTCCTTCAGGGAGAGTGAGCACTGGTGCGGATGTCAATCGATTCTTCAGTTCCTGAAAACTGCGTTCACAAGTGTCAGACCACTGGAACTTGGTAGCTTTTTGTGTTAACTTAGTCAATGGTGCTGATATAGAGGAAAACCCTTCTACAAATCGCCTATAATATCCTGCTAGCCCTAGGAAGCTACGGACTTCTGATGGTGTTGTAGGTCTCGGCCAATTCTTTACTGCATCGATCTTCTGAGTGTCGACACTAATACCCTCGTCAGATATCACATGGCCAAGGAATGCTACTGAGTTCATCCAGAATTCACATTTTGAGAGCTTAGCATATAACTTACGATCTTGAAGCATCTGTAACACTATCCGTAAGTGGCCCGCATGTTCCGCCTCCGAACGAGAATACACCAGAATGTCATCAATGAATACAATCACGAACACATCAAGATAGGGCCTGAATACAGTATTCATGAGATCCATAAAGGCAGCTGGGGCATTTGTTAGCCCGAACGACATCACCAAGAACTCAAAGTGCCCATATCTTGTTCGGAAAGCCGTCTTTGGAATATCCTTCTCCTTAACCCTCACCTGATGATACCCTGAACGTAAGTCAATCTTGGAGAAATACTTGGCACCCTGGAGTTGGTCAAACAGGTCGTCAATTCTTGGAAGTGGATACTTGTTCTTTATAGTAAACTTATTCAACTGCCGATAGTCGATACACATCCGTAAAGACCCGTCTTTCTTTCGCACGAATAGAACTGGCGCACCCCAAGGTGAAGTGCTAGGCCTAATGAAGCCCTTATCCAGCAAGTCCTTCAATTGTGCCTTCAACTCTCGCAACTCTGCCGGGGCCATTCTGTATGGAGGGATAGAGATCGGTTGAGTATCAGGCAACACATCAATGCTAAACTCAATCTCCCTTTCAGGAGGAAGGCCCGGGAGCTCATCTGGGAAAACATCTGGAAATTCATTGACCACGGGGATTGATTTTAGAGTGGGCGTCTTTGCCTCCACATCCCTAACGCGAACGAGATGATAAATGTAACCTTTTGAGATCATTTTCCTTGCCTTAAGATATGAAATAAACCTACCTTTCAGTGTAGCAGTGTTCCCCTTCCATTCAATGACGGGTTCACTAGGAAATTGAAACCTAACCATTTTCGTACGACAGTCAACATTTGCATAGCATGAGGCCAACCAGTCCATTCCCATTATCACATCAAAATCAACCATTTCTAACTCAAATAAATTTGCCGAGGTTTGACGACTACAAATCATCACCGTGCAACCTCTGTATACTCTTCTAGCAATCACAGAATCTCCTATCGGAGTAGATACCGCAAGGGGTTTGCTTATCAATTCAGGTTCAATGCCAAACTTATTAGCCACAAAGGGTGTAACATATGATAATGTAGATCCTGGATCAATCAGCGCATATACATCATAAGAAAACACAGACAATATACCTGTAACAACATCTGGAGATGACTCGAGATCCTGTCGACCTACTAGAGCATAGGTTCGATTTTGAGCACCACTCGAACTCGGCACTGCCCCTCTACCTCTACCACGACCTGTCGACTGCTGAAAACCCCGTGCTGGAGGTCGAACTGATGAAGAAGAACCAGACATAGATCCAGTCGGCTGAGCCATACCATCACCTCCCCTGTTAGGACAATCCCGCATCATATGGCCAGGCTGTCCGCAAGAATAACATGCATCAGAACCTCGGCGGCACAGTCCAAAGTGGGCCTTACCGCACTGATCACAACGTGGTGTTGTGGGTCTCGTCTGACTAATATCTCTATGATGCTGCGAGCCTGATGCCCGCGAACTCTGACCTGGACCAGAATAGGTAAATCGATCATATCGAGGCCTCTGAAACTGTGGAGGAGCACTAGATACAGGTGGTGCCGAACTCCTCGAAAACGGTGGCCTGACGCTGCCTCTGAAATCATCAGAATGCCTTGCAAATCTTGCCCTCTTATGCTGGCCCCTATCCTGCTCCCTATCTGCCCTCTGCTGGCGCTTACGATCCTCTAGAGTCTGGGCATAAGCCTGAATACGAGAGATATCCATGCCTTCCACCAAGGAGGCTGTCATGCACTCATTTATCAGATGTGGTCCCAACCCGTTCACGAACAAATGCACCCTATCACTCATCTCGGCCACCATATGGGGAGCATACCGTGCTAAAGAATCAAACTGCATACTGTACTCTCGCACATTCATATTACCTTGTCTAAGGTTCAAGAACTTATCAGCTCTAGCTCGTCGTATCTCAACTGGCAAGTAGTGACGAAGAAAGGCCTCAGAAAAATCCTTCCACACAGCTGGAGGAGCATTCGGACCCCTTGATCTCTCCCAACTATCATACCAGAGAACTGCTAAATCTCGTAGCCGATAAGAAGCCAACTCTACTGCCTCTGTATCACTAACATGCATAACCCGCAATGTACGATGAACCTGGTCAATAAAAGTCTGCGGGTCCTCCTTGGGGTCTGATCCGGTAAACACTGGAGGGTCTAAATTAATAAAATCACGAACTCTCGTACTAACTGGTTTTTCAACAACACCAGTATTCTGCCTCTGAGTCTGAGTAGCTACCAAGGTAGTCAATAACTGGAAAGCACTCCGTATATCCTGGTCTGTAGTGCCAGGCGGAGGAACTGGAGGTACTGGGTTCCTCCTAATATCCTCTAGAGGAGACGGAGTAGATGAGGTATGAGACGACATCTCACTCTGAGCTTCACTTTGGACTGCCCTAGCTTGGGGTACCTGGCTAGTACCCTCTCCCGCAGCTGTAACAAGCCGTCTACTAATTGTTTGCTTCCTAGTCGAAGGAATCGCT
>MU744049.1:24396-52395 GCA_026770625.1 Nicotiana glauca | reverse complement strand
TTGGGGTCAAATCTTAAAACAAATTATATATTTGGACTCGTGGGGTTATGGGTGATTGGGTTTTGGTCCGAGCCTTGAGTTTGGACCATGTGGGCCCAATGTCTAATTTTGGGATTTTTGGAATAATGGCAGAAAATTCATATTTAAGCTATGGGACGTTGCTATTGAGTCTTTATTGATATTATTAAATTGATTGTGCCTAGATATCACTATATTGGAGGTTGAACCTCGAGGTAAAGCAATAGTTGAGGATTAAGTGGATTTCAAGGCTTGAGGTAAGTGTTTGGTTTAACCCTAGCTTGAGGGAATATGAGTTGAGTCTTGTTGCTAATTGCTATGTGATCGAGTACGATGTATAGGCATGGTGACGAGTATCTATACATTGGTGTTTAGCATGACTGTGAGTCCTTATAATGTAATTATCATGACTTGGCTGTGAACTCCGTGTTTATTGGAGGATTTCTAAATGTTGTGAATAACATGTGAACGGTAAAATGATTAATTGATTCTTGGGAGCATTGGCTCAAATTGCGATATGAATATTGAAGCCAGATGAATTGACTTGATTAATTGGAGCGTTGGCTCAAAATAGAAGAGTGAATTATGAGATGAGGAAAAGTAAGAAAGCGTTGTTAATTACTCCCTTGCCGGGACGTTTGGTTGAACTTGTTGGATTCTTTCCCTTGCCGGGGTGTTTGCTAAATATTTGCTTATTTTTATGTCTCTTAATTGTGATTGTTGGTTGGGAAATCAATCTGGTAAATGATATTGAGGATCGGGTTGCGCGCCGCAACAATGATATATGAGGGTCGGGTTGCGCGCAGCAACAGTGATACCTGATAAATGGTATGGGTCGGGTTGCACGCCGCAACAGTGATATTTGTGGAGCGGGTTGCACGCCGCAATGGTGATATTTGTGGAGCGGGTTGCACTCTGCAACAGTTATTGATACCATGTGTTTGTATTGAGTATTGATTCCTTGTTCAATGTGACTCTTAGATGTCCTAGTTTGTTACTTGGGATTACTGTTGACATTGTATCTCCCCTTAGCATGTTTCTCCTCCCATGTTGTTAATTGCCTTGTATTCGATATTCCGTTGTATATTTATAACTGCAGATGTTTACGTGGTATCCAGTATAGCCTCGTCACTACTTCGCCGGGGTTAGGCTAGACACTTACCAGCACATGGGGTCGGTTGTGCTGATGCTACACTTCTGTGCATTTTTGCATAGGTCCAGGTTTTGAGGAGCAGTAGCAGTAGTACGGGAGCAGGATTTCATTATCACGAGACTGAGGTGGCCTTGCAGGCGTCCGCAGGCCCGGCGTCTCTTCTTTATGTTTTTCTTATTTGACTGTTGCCTCATTCTTTCGAGACAAACAACTGTTATATTTCTTTCAGACCTTTGTATTTAGTATATTTGTAGAAGTTCATGAGTAATGTGACACCAAATCTTGGGTAGAGGATATATTTAACTGTTCTGTATTTTGATTCGTATTTATCAGACAGATTTCCGCTATTGTTCTCATTAGAATTAATGTTTTATATTGATTCTATAGACTGTTAAGATAATTTTTTAATGATGGAAAGTAAATAAGATGGCTTGCCTAGCTACCACGAGTAGGCGCCATCACAATCCCGATGGTGGGAAATCCGGGTCGTGACACAAAATTCTTCGAACCAAGTCAAGGGATAAGGCAGGGTGATCATATATCTTCTTATATTTTTATCCTATGTATGGAAATATTATTTAGGTATATTAATCACCAAGTAGATATTCGTAAAAGAAAGAGCACAAAATTTTCTCACTTGTTTTTTGTAGATGACCTGACATTAATGGTTAAAGCAAATAACAAATCATGTCAAACAATTAAAACAGGTCAAGATTATTTTTGTAAACGGTCAGGACAAAGCATAAACGCTTCATCAAAAATATTTTTAAAAAAAAACTGCCTGCCTTACATGATCAATGATATTTCATACAGTCTAGGTGCTAAAAAGATTGAGACTTTTGGTACCTACATAGGATTCCCAATATTAAATAAAATTCCAAGACAGGCTGACTATCAATTGATAATTGATAAAATGAAGGCAAAACTAGCTTCTTGAAAAATGAGATTTATTAATATAGCGGGAGGAACTACTCTAGCTCAATCGTACCTAACTACAATACCAAAACACTTATGCAGTATACCCTACTACCAAGGAAAACCCTAAAAAATAATGATAAAGTCCAAAGATATTTTATATGGGAAACTACCATAGAAAAAAAAAATTAACTATTAAAATGGTCAAATTTTTGCCAACTAAAATTCTATTAGGGCCTAGCTATTCATAGTGCCGGTGCAAAAAATATGTGTATCTTAGCTAGCCAAGTAGGGAGAACTCTCACTAATGCTACAACTCCCTGGGTAGTACTTATTATCACCTCGTATGGTATTAGTACAACTAAGTCCAAGCAATCCTTCATTTGGAGAGGCATCCTAAAGGGGTGGGAGATTGTAATGACCCAGTCGGTTGTTTTGAGAGTTATAACTCCGATCCCCTAATTACTGCTTCCCTTATATCTATTTCCGCTATTATGTTTTTAGGGAGGTTTCGTTTTGGTTTTTGGAGTGTTTTGCGACACTTAGTCCCTAAATGGAGGCTTAAGTCTTAGGATTTAGATAGTAGTCAGAACTATGTAAAGACGACTTCGGAATGGAGTTCTGTCAATTTTCTTAGCTCCATTGGATGATTTTGGTCTTAGGTGCACGTTCGGATTGTATTTTGGAGGTCTGGAGCTTATTTAGGCTTGAAATGACGAAAGTTGAATTTTTGAAGATTTTGACTGGTGGTGGAATTTTTGATATTGGGGCCAGATTCTAATTCCGTAAATTGAAGTAGGTCCATAATATTAAATATGACTTGTGTGCAAAATTTGAGATCATTAAGACATGATTTGATAGGTTTCGGCATTTGTTGGGAATGTTGAAGTTTCAAGTTCATTAAGTTTGAATTGGAGGGTGATTTGCGTTTTTAGCATTGTTTAATGTGATTTGAGGGATAGACTAAGTTTTTATGGTGATTTGGGACTTGTTTTAATGTTTGGTTGAGGTCCTGAGGTCCTCAAGTGTGTTTTAGATGCCCAACAGATTAATTTTTGGACTTTGGAGGTTGCTGAAGTTTTCTGGTGTCTGAATTCTGGTTTTCTTATACGCGATCGTGTGGGACGATCCATGATTGTGTAAGCTAGATGGGCGAGAGGTTGGATTTTTTCTTCACTTTCATAGACAGGAGTATGCGAACGTGTGATGGTGTGAGGTCGCGTTCGCATAGTGTTAAGTGGACCAAGCTGGGCCACGCGCTTTGCTCTTTGCGAACACATTGGGTTGTTCACGACCACATAAGTATGAAACTCAGAGCATCACATTCGCGTGGAGTTTTACGCGTTTGCGTAGAGTTAACTTCTGGGGCAACAAAGTTGAGCTTCGCGATCACGATCGCGATGCTATTTCTGCGATCACGATTAAGGAATCACTCGGCAGTATTAAACATTTAAAATACGAGGGTTTGGCCATTTTTATTAAACTTGAGTTTGGAAGCTCGGATTGGATGCGAATTTGAGGGATTTTCAGAGATATCAATTGCGTAATGATTCTACACTTGATTGGTTATAACCTACTAATCATTATTTTTAACATTTAATTTCGGATTTGAGAAAAATTTGAGAAAAATTTTTAGGCCGAATTTTTAGATTTTGTTCGAGATTTTTGTATTAGATTTGAGTAATTTTGGTACGACTGAACTCGTGAATGAATGGGTATTCATATTTTGCGACTTTACCCGATTTTGAGACCTGGGCTAAGGGAGGTTTTTTGGGCGATTTTTCCAATTTCTTGCTTTAGCTTTGATTTCATTAGCTAGATTAGTAGTTATATTAATATTATGTAATTGATGTCGGCTAGATTTGGGCCATTCAGAATCAGATATTCATGGGAAGAGCATTGTTATGAATTAATCTGAGCTTGGTTTGAGGTAAATAGCTTGCCTATCCTTGTGTGGGGGAACTCCCCTTAGAATTTTGTACTGTTTGATATGCGAGCGTAGTGTACGTGAAGTGACGAGTGCGTACACGGGCTAATTGTTGTAAAACTCCATTTTTCACTAAGTAATAACTTGTTTCTCTTTATTTGAATTGCACTAGAAGATGTAACTATCCGGTTTAGTTTAGAATAACATGTCTACGTGTCTTATGGTAGAGTTGACCGTGACATACTACATTCATTATATTTCCATCAATGAGGGCCAACTGCTCTTATCAGCTCTATACCCATTTTGCGTCGCTGCTACTTCTTGTATGATTCTTAGAGAAGGGATTTCTACTTCGGCCGGAATAATTGCTTTAGTACTGTAAACCAATAAATAAGGAGTTGCCCCAGTTGACGTGCAAACTGTGGTACGAAAAATGGGTAAAAACTTCATAGACCAAATTATTGAGTTTTTAGAGGGTGTTTGACCTCCGATTTGAGAGATTTTTATATGGTTAGACTCATGAGAGTACGAGGGTTCCGAAAATGTTAAATTCATCCGATTCCGAGACGTTGGCCTGAGGGCCGTTTTGGTTATTTTGCCTAATTTCGCGCTTTAGCTTTGAATTAAATAGTAAAATCTGTTGCTTGAGATGTTATTTACAATGTGTGATTTAATTGAATAGATTTGGGCCATTTGGAGTCGAGTAGTCGTGGAAAGAATGTGGTTGCTAGTTGATTTTAGCCGGTTTGAGGTAAGTATCTTGCCTAACCTTGTGTGGGGGACTTCCCCTTAGGATTTGAGTCTTCTTTGTTGATTGTATTCCTTGCACACAAGGTGACGAGTGCATGCTCAGATTTATTTGTGGAAAATTGTCCCTTTTAGGCTCTTAGATCCTTGTAATCACTGAATATGAAGTTGTTCTTAGTACGATTGAGCTCCCTGTTGGTAGTTTCACCTCTACATGTCTTACTTGGAATTTATTTGCCTTTTTAGTTTTATTCTTGTTGCCTAATTGACTCTTCCTTGTTTAACTGTAGACACTTACCCTTTTATAGTCACATTATCATTCCTAACTGCTTGTCTTTATTTGGAAAGCATTATTTCTATCTCTCGTGTAAATAACTGGTCTTAATTGGAAAAAAGTTAGATATCCTTTGTTTAGTTGATATTTTCCTTAATTGTAATTATTTGATTCATGTTAACTTCCTTATTGTTGAACTGAGTATTATGGAATCGTTGTTTTGTATTATTTCTCCCTTGTTGAGTTGTTCTTATTGCGATTAGTATTTCCATGTTACGGTTGTTCCTTGTGAGTTAGTTGTACCGTCTTTTGCTGAACGGAATTTCTTGAGTTGATTCTCTTGCTTTGTTCCTGTATATATTGTCATTTGATGTGTTGTACTTGTGGATATTGTGATGCACGAGGTTTCTGCTGTGCGGTTGTTGCTACTGTGATGCACGAAGTTTCTACTGTACGGTTATTGTTGAAGGGTTGCACGAGGTCTCTGCCGTTGTATTGTTGTTATTGATGTTTTGCACATGCACCGTAATAAGGCGGGAAATGTTATGTGCTTATATGTGAGTTGCGCATGTGGCGGAATAAGGTGGGAACATTGTGATGCACATGTGGCGAAATAAGGCGGTGCTTATCATATTATTAATTGCACACGTGGCGAAATAAGGTGGGCTATGTCAGGGGTTGACTGTAGAGAATTGTGATGGCATGTGGAGGCATTCCTATTTGTTTAATAATATGATTTTGGGTTGCTTTCCTGTATGAGCTTTACCACTTGGTAGTTATGAGGAAACATCGTACGTGCTGTCCGTTCTCCTTTTCATATTTTCTAGTTGGTAAAAATTCTTGTTAAAAGCACTTGCACAAGCATACATGTAGTTCGACATCCCCATTAGAAGTGAATTCCTTCCAATTATGCTAAGGATACGCCTTCATTTATCCATTATATATGTGAGAGTAGCCCTAATTAGCCAGTTAGTTATCAGTATGCATATGAGATTTGTGAGCACGTGATTTTTGCCTCATACAAACTACTCCCAAAGAAATCAAAACAAAAATTGTCGTTTTTATTGTGTACATTTTTTGTGAATTTTCGTGGTATTTTATGTCATTATTTTCCTGTGTCCGTGCATATTTATGTGTTTAAATAAATGAAAAATACAAAAACATGTTGCAATTGCATTTAGGATTTAATTCCGCAATTAGGAGTAATTAAGTTTGTTTTACAAAAAGGAAAAAAATCACAAAAATAATGTACTTCGCATTTTAGTGTTTAATGTTAAATTGCGTGATTTTTCTTTTTATTTAATTATGGGTGATAATTATTATTAAGAGTTAATTAGTATTTTTAAGTTAATTTTGATTTTATAATTTAATCTAAGATTTTGGTTTTACAATTAGGAAATAAAAAGGAAAGAAAAGAAAAGAAAAGGAAGAAAAGAAGAGAAATTCGGACTGGGCCATCTCTTAAATTTTGATCTGGCAATACGACCGTCCAAACGACGCTGTTTCAGTCACGCTCAATCTGAGCCGTTGGATTATATCAATCAAACGGTCCAGATCACCCTCCTGTACCGTTCCAACCCGACCCCCTCATTAAACCAAATGACATCTTCCCCTAAGAGGGGATTGATCCCAGTCGTTGCTCTTAATTGATCCAAAGGCTAGGATCCGTTCTCTCCTAGTATATAAGTATGAACCATACCCCACCCCCAAGCCGAACCCCCCTTGCCCCTTCGTCTCTAAGCCCGTAGAGACCAAACGAACCCTCCGCCTCTTAACACCGTGCTCCGCCCACCAGAAATCGCCTCACGGCGGTTCCGGTGGTCCAAACACCTCCATTTTTACACCCTAAGATCAGCTCGACCTCCCCATCCCAAATCCCTAAACCTTATCCCTCGAATCCCGGCCGATATCTTCGAATCTTCAATCGAAGAATAAGTGAAAAACCCTAGCTTGTCCAATTGACCCCAAACTTACACCAAATGACCACCTAACCTCCCTCACCCCTAAACCGCCACTAGTTCCCCTCGAATCACCCCAAAACCTCTCGAATAACGAATCGAAACCAAGAACCCTAGCATCGCCACAAGGTTCCCCTGTGGCGGCGCTGCCTCGAACCAGTCCCAACAACCCTCCAAGGTATCATTTAAGTCCATGGTCGCCCCAAGACTGATTAATCTTGAAATAGTGCACTTCGTCTGTTCTTCACAAATAACAGACGATTTACACCATCTCGAGGTTAAATTCGAGCTACCAGTTGGCGTTCAGGCTTAATCAGATAAGTGCTATGTTCTTTATTGTCGTTTAATTATGCCTTTCACCTTCTACTCTTTTCTTCTTCTTCTCTGAAATATATATAGGTCCGTGTTTCGATAGAAATTCAGTTTAGTTTCGAACCCAGTTCCTTGGTTATATTTGTAGTTAATTCATGTTCATTTTGTTGGAAGTTTAGTAGTTCTCGTCAAGTTGTTTGATGACAATTGTTTTGTTCTCAGCTTCAGGGCTCCGTTCAATATATTTTCAGTGTTCCTTTATTTTTATTTAAGGTTAATTTAGAGTTATGATGTGTTCCAAATATAGTTAGTTTATTCCCATGTATCTGTGTCAATCGTGGTTTTAAATTTTGACCTTAGTAGTTCAATATAATTATGTTCTGAATCGTTGAATCCTTGGTCTTTGTTTTGGTGCTATTTGATGTAATCTGAGTTAAAACTTAAACTGTTGTGTGAGTTTGATGAGGTTAGTCATAATGTGCTACTTGGGGTCTGATATGAATTTGACCTGGGTTTAGATTCAGCCTCAATGTTCCAGTGATTACTTAGGAATTAGTTTAGACAATTGTTAGGTTTTCTTATTTAGATGAATTGGTTATAGCTGATGGGGTCTGGTACAGATTAAAGGGGAATTAGGTAGGATAGTAGTTTCATGGATTTCATAAGGGTAATTTGTGATTTAAAAGTTGAAAATGGTTTAACTTTGAGTGGTCTGACAGTAAGTACTAATATACCATTAAACTAATGTATTTGTTTAATAATGATGGGTTGGGAATCAGGAATAGTATGGGGAGGTCTAATGGGAAGTAATTAAAAAATAGTTTACCCATAACCCTTGAATAAAACAATAGAATGGGACACTTAGTAGTGGCTGCCAGGGAATATGATTGAGGAAATACATTTCTTAATAGTCTAAGTGTTAAAGCAGGCTAGAAAAGGGTCTGTTGTTGGATATAAATATAGGTAGACCTGGACAGAGTTAAGGGGACTTCTAAAAAAAAAAGAATATACGAAGCTTAGGCAGTTCTTTAGACAGGATTTGAGATCAGTTTTCTTGAAGCTTTAGAACTTGAACACACAGAGATAGAGAGTCTTGAAAAATACGATCTAAGTTGTCTTCAAAGAAAAACCAAAAACAATAGAAAAATTATCGAAAAATCCAAAAAGATCCTACTATTTCATTGAGTAACTGTAGATTGATTCTGATTTCCAGTTATTCTCTTCACATTTTCCAGCTCTAGTTGAGTTTGGGTTCACTGAAGTGGTTAGGTGCATCTTCAAGTAAATTTGGTGTTAGTCAAGCTAGTTTGCTGTTCCATTGATCGCTGTTGTATTGTTGCTGCTGATCTCCTTTCTCCTGTTGAAAATTTGATTCCCAGGTACACACATGAATTCAACATTGATGTAACTTTGAGATTGAGCATGAAATGAAAGTGTTCGGGCACTTAATTACTGGATGTTGTATCTGTAGTTAAGTAGATGCAAATGATAAGTATCGTATAGTCCAATTTGCTCTATAGCTCAACGAAATGCAGACTGTGAAGTTTGTTCCTAATTGGGACTGTTTTAAACTGTTAATTCGTGTTTATTAGTCGTAGTTTAGTGCTGATTTCAGTTAGTATTGAGTTAAAAATCAAATATAAGGATTGTTTGGACCCATAATTAATTCAGAGGTCAACATGCGGTGCTCATTGGAATTTCAATCTCAAGTTAAATGTTCTTTTAAAAACAACCAAGTATGCTAGTTATTGATGTCCTCTCCTTCGTTCATTAAGCTTACTATTTCGATGAAAGAACAAGTAATTGCATGCTAGTGGTTAATATCCATAGTTTACTTGAACTTGAATCAATTAATTTGTTCGTGAATGTTATCAGAATCAAATAACCAAGCCGTTTAGTCCAAAATTCGATCTAGCACTTAGTGGAGTTTAAGGATTCACTACTAGTTAAATAGATAAAGTAATATAAACTTTAATATGGAGTTCAAATGATCAAATACCTTATTAGTTTGAGTAGATGAGCGTTATTCTTCTTTATTATAAGTTATTGAGTGCCCTTCGAATAAGTTGAAGCAGTCCCGGTGATTCTGAGTTCAATTGGATTCGAAGCTAGGATCAACAATCCATTTTGAACAGTTTGAGGCTTCAGTGCCGTCGAAAACGGCCCAAGTCCGGCTATGATTTCATGTTCATTTGGACCTGGGCCCGGATTTGCAGTTTATTTGCCTTTGGGCACACTTAGATAGTGGTCTGTTTATATGGATTGCATTCAAAACCCAAAAAAAAAATGATGCAAGATTTGACTTCATATGAGTTCAATGGACCCAAGTATACTAATTCTTGAACAATAACTAATTAGGACATTTCTTTCGTTATTAGAGACAAGATAACAAGTAGAAAATCATAGTCGTTTTAGGATTGGCCTTTGAATAAAAATGACGAGGCGAGCTCGCCAAATAAAAAATATAAATGGCAGGGCCCTCAATAAATGGCTATATACTAAAATACTTAGAAATCGGGATGTGCCATTTAGCGAATTTCACGGTTTTTCCCGAAGATAATAATGCGTTAGTCTCTTTAGGCGCGTATTTTAATAACATTATCTCCCTAAACTCGGGTGCATATTTATGTGACCCAAATCCAAATCTCAACGAAGTCGGAATGTGTTAACAACCACGGGTGCATTTATGTGACGTGGTTCGAGACACATTTTCACGATGTTGCAATTCTCGTTAAAAATAATAAATAAAAGAGGTTAAAGTTAAAATTTTCACATAGGTTCATAATTGTTAAAATCAGATAATTTAAGCCAAATATAATAGTTGAGCGACCGTGCTAGAAATGCGGACCTCGGGAATGCCTAACACCTTCTCCCGGGTTAACAGAATTCCTTATCCGAATTTCTTATTCACGGACTGTTAAACAGAGTCATTCTTTTTCTCGATTCGGGATTCTAACCGGTAACTTGGGACACCATAAATCTCCCAAGTGGCGACTCTGAATTAAATAAATAAATCCCGTTTTGATTGTCTTTCATTGGAAAAACTCCCTTTATGCCCCTTAAGGGTGTAGGTAAAAAGAAGGTGTGACAGCTCTGGCGACTCTGCTGGGGATCATAACCCAAAACCATTGGTTCAGGGTTAGAAATTCGAGCTTGGTATAATAGTTATATTGGTTTTATTTATTATCTGATTTTTGTTACATTTTTTGGATTTAATGTGCTAAATGTTGCTTTTACCGCTTTGATATTATTTGAACTGTATATATAAACTGCTACGAAACCCCTCTCTTCTCTCTCCTGAGGAGTGCACGCTGGTCGTGACTTCTTTCTGTTAGTGTCATATCCCAAAATAGAACGAAGATTCGGAGGAGTTGCAAAACCGAATGGCCTTTTGGTTACCGGTACACAGCTCCCATCCTCGGCTCGAGTTGTCCGCTCGGGTAAGCCAGGTCTAGAACAAACACCCTGGTTTTAAACCTAGTATAACAAAACCTCATGCCGGATCCCTAGTAGGAACGTTTGTTTGCATCATGTGCATTTTGATTTTGGAGACTCAACACAGGGGTTGGGTCTGTCTAGGACAGGTGTACCTGAAATGAAAAAGACCATCCTGATGCATCCTACCTATTGCTTGTGCATTTTATTTGCTTCGGACTTGCATGCTATGCTGACCGGTTTCGAATATTGGGAAATTTTGAAAAAAAAAAGAAAAAAGAAAAATAGCAGTGTAGAGAGATAATTACCTATTTTTTAGAAAAACCCAATGTCCAAATAGCGGCGAAACTCTACCGAAATTTTGAGAAAATGAAAAAAAAAAGGAATTGTTTTTTTAGTTTGATTTATTTGAAAAACAAAAGAAAAGAGTCTTGTTTTCAAAATTAGTTATTTTCTTTGGCAGAACTACGTAAGTTTGATTCTCACCGGATGTGTGATACGTAGGTAACTCATATCGGGTTCAACTATTCGAAAAAATTATTTGAAAAAAAAATTATTAAAAAAAGGAGAATTTTTTTTAGGGAAGATAAATATCGTTGTTTTGCCATGAGAAAAGGTGATGCCTTTCTTGTCCAAAATAGCCGAATGTCCCCAAAAGGATGCCGGAAGGCCGTTTTTACAAGAACGACCGCCTTTGGTCAGTTCTCAAAATTTCTGACCAGTTAGCAAACACAACCTTTAAATCTTCTTCGAAGTGCTGAAAGGCCGTATTGACAAGACCGGATATTTCATGAAATTTTTGAGAAAACAGTGATGATTTTTTGTTAGTCTATTTTAGGCTGTATTGCCGTTTTGATGTTGGAATCTTTTGGAGTCTGTTAATATTATAATAAAATGTGTCTTATTAAACACATTTTTATTTTTCTCTTTTATGGAAAACTTGAAAAAAGAAAAATCCAATTTTTTAATTAGTCATTTGGCACTTATGTCAGAACTACGCACGGTCTGATTCATGCGGGGACATGATACGTAGGCAATCCACATAAGATTCGACTACCACGAAAAAAAAAGAAGAGAAAATGAGAAATAAATAAAGGAAAAGAGGCGTTTAAAAAGGGCACAAGTATAAAGAAGCCGGGATGACGCAAGAAACCAAGGAAATGCATAATAAAAATGGTTAACTGCTTAGGTGCATTGCATCCCTAATGTGTGTTTGCCTATCTGTTAAATGTCCTACCGTTAACGTGATGCTTGCATTTTGTCAAATTTAGAAAGGTGGTTGGTTTGTGGGGTTTAAAGTAGCTCCTCCTTACGACACAAAAGCAAAAGGCAATGGTGGAGAACAACAGAACTGAGTGGGCTGATACCGATGCCCGAAAGCAGCTGGTTGAACAGGTCAACAAGTTGGTAGAAGAGGTAAAGATGCTGAGACAACACGTGGCAGACATGTATCGGGCATGGATGACTGGGAAAGCACCCCCGCCACCACCCAGCTTCCTAGATGCTATCCTTACCCAAACGCCGGACACAACGCCAGGCAATCCTCCACACTCTCCATATTTAACCGCTTATCACAGCTTTCCCAGCCACCCCAGTAGCTCCATCACTCGTCATCCAACTATCTTTTCCCAAAAGTACCCTCCGGTCACATCCACTATCCTCAACAATGAACACCCGCCAAAAGCTCATAACGCCCATCATTACCCCTCTGAGGCTGCTCACAAGATTACCAATTCACATAAGCAAGGCACATGGGATGAGCTTCATGTCGAAAATGAAAAATTCACATGGAGAGAAGGGTTAGATGGGGTACCCGGGAAGCTGAAAAACATAGAACAATCCTTAAATGCCAAGTAAGGAATAAGGGATCGGGGTAGCATGAATTACGAAGAACCATCTGTGTACCTTGACGTTCCTTTACCCATTGAGTTTAAAGTACCAAAATTCAGCTTGTATAATGGATTTTGTGATCCGGTAGCCCACCTGAAGGTTTATTGCAATGAAATGGAAAATGTGGGAGAGAAAGACGACTTGATGATAGCATATTTTAGTGAGAGCCTCATTGGGGCAGCCTTGGACTGGCATACTCGTCAAGACGCAGGTAAGTGGCCTACATTGGGCGACATGGCTCGAGATTTCGTTCGATACTTTCAATGCAAATCAGGTGTTACTCCAGACAGTTCCTCCCTATCTAGAATGGAAAAGAAGCCGGAGGAAAGCTTCAGAGAGTTTGGGCTCAGATGGAGGGAGCAGGCTGCTCGAGTCAATACCCGATTGGGGAAGAAGAAATGATCGAGCTTTTCCTACAAGCACAAGGGCCCACTTACTTCAGTCATTTGATACCGGTCTTGGGAAAGTCTTTCAACGATATGTTAAAAATGGGGGAGCTAGTAGAAGAGGAAATCAAGTCAGGAAAAATCACAAGTTGCTCGGAAGATATTCAGAACATCCCAGTAAGCCCGGGCGGCAGAAAGAGAAACAAAAAAGATGACCCGATGGGCTTTCTTGATCAACATTTCCAGCCCCAACATCGTACCCGTGAATATCCTTGTGCACCAGATGATCCTCCCCAATGCTGCTTCTCTCCATGGAATTCCCAAAGTCGTACTTCACTTTCCAAGTACCCAGCTCCATAAAATGCCTATCCATCCCCACGAGCATACCGAAAACCTCCTGGATCAGGTTTCCGGCCAAATCAGGCATTTAAGAATGAGAGGTTGCTGAAAAAAGAAAAGGCTTTCACCCCTGTTGGAGAATCATATGCCAGTTTGTTCCAAAAGTTGAAGCAATTGGACATGCTGAAGCCGATTCAGATAAAGATGCCAAACCCTCAATCAAAGAAGTTTGATTTTTCTCGAAAGTGCGCATACTGCTCAGATGCCCCGGGGCATGACATAGAAAGGTGTTGGAATCTGAAAAAGGCAATTCAGAGGCTTATTGATGCAGGCGACATTATTGTGCAAAATCCAGATACAACAGATAATAGCCAGAGTCCATTGTCTATGCATATTGAGACACATATGGTGGGTATGATTTATTTTGAAAAGAAATATGAGGATTCTTCTGGGAGCCTTGGAGGACCACGTGCTACTAAGCTTTCAACACTATCAGAGGTTGATCTTAAGAACGAGCCGGCAAAAGGAACCCAAAAGCAATTTGTTAAGAACAATGTGAGGAAGACTTGTAAAGTTCCTAGTATTGTTGATGAAGATGTCACTGGCTAAGATGGTGAGTTTGAGGATTCGAAAGACGCTCTTTTCTGGGTCAGCCAGGGAGGAGTCTTGGTGGTTCATTTTGTTGTCATTTCTGTTGTCTGGGTTATTTTTAGGGTTGTAATCCGGATATTGTCTTGTGTCAAACCCTATTATCCTTTCATTTTGTTTAGCTTGTTTAGTCGTAGTGGCCTGTCTAGTGTTGTCCAGGTTTGTTTTAGGTTTGTTCCAAGGTTGTACTCCAGTTGTTTTGCTTTTTTTGTTATACGAACCGTTTCACCATTTGTCTAATGCAAATTCCAGTCTGTTGTTACCTCCAATCATTTTCTTTGTTTAGTTTTTTTTATCATTTTGTTTTGGCTTTTGTTTAGTATCGATTCTAGTGACATGACATGCACACAGTTCTAGGCCTAATCTTAAAGGTTAATTATAAAGCAATTGGGAATGTGATAGGAGCACGTAAAGGAAATAAGAACAGACTGAGATCATTTGAAGCCCGAACCATGTGAAACTAGGGCTGATTGGAACGTAACGAAACCTTATGTTTCATGCCGCATCCGATTGAAATCAAAGACAAATTTGTCCAAATTGGCGAGGGTTTTTCGTGATAATAAGAGTCAGAGTGTTGCCCAATGGCGCTTTGCTTTTAACATATGAAGAAAGCAAAGGTGTGGATATAGCTATCAAGTCTAGCACAATCAGAATATGACACAAATGTTTGCTTAATCGCGTTGTTTGTGCTTGGCATATTTTGAAGATTGGAATGACGAAGACATTTTGTTCTGCCATCTAAATACTTTATCCTTCGTTACCCCTTTCGAGCCTTATTTGCTTTCTTTCATACCCCTCTTTCGGAATCAGTAGCAAAGATTAGAAACACAAGCATGAAAGATAAAGAAAAAGAAAAAAAACAAGAAAACAACAAAAGAGAAAAGAAATGAGAAAAGAAAAAGAAAAATAATAAACAAGTGAAAAGAAAGACTATAACAACAAGGAAATCAGTGTGAACTACATTAGACCTGATTCATTTTAAGGATACGTAGGCAGCTTCACGGCTCAGTCATAGTGGAATAAAAATCAGAAATTCCCCAAGCAAGAAACTGAGGCCGAAGTTGTGGTTGTTGTAAAGAAATCTGGTTCTGAAGGTTGTAATTTTAAACCCAGGTTGTTTGGTTTTAAGCTTTTAATACCCTTTCTTTCTAGCCCTGTCCAAAATCTCACATTACGGTCCAAAGAAAGACCTTCCGATCAGTCTTCGAGAGATACCAAGTCAAGCAAGTAAAGGTGAATCACATCAGGGGAAACACTTCATTCCAAACAAGGAAAATGAAAAATGAGAGAGTCTTATTGGTGAAAACCTTCACGGGCACCGTAAGGCAATGAAAGCCGAGAGAAATTAGAAAAATGAGAGAGTCTCATTAGTGAAAACCTTCACGGGCACCTTGAGGCGACTGTAAGGAGAGAGAAAAACCAAAAAAGAGAGACTTGATAGTGAAAACCTTTCAAGTACTGCAAGTCAAAATCAGGATTGTGAATCAGATTGAATAGGCAGAGCATGGAAGTCCCGTTTCACGAAAAAAAAGGGTATGAAAAGAGTTGAACATTGAAATTAATTAAAAGAATAGGCCGCAAGTGCATGTCACGGTCATTAGAGTTGGTATCCACATCTGATAGGTTTCTACTTTGTAGTAGTTCTTCTTGTTAGAAATCATCCTTTTCCTTTGTCCTTTATTCTATTTCTTTTTCTTGTTCACTCCTTCTTCCCGAGTCTGTCTGGTTAGAGCAAGTGAGAAATGACTTCAAAATTTGCCATCAGCTTCCCAATTATACAAGACGAGATCTGGCTAGTACATCAAGGCGTCAAAAGTCAGGAAAGAACAACTAGGGCACTGAGTTGGTAATAATCAACATGCTTTGGGACCCCTGCAAAATACAAGGGTTTGTTCCATATCAGTTCATGGATAATGAGACAGATGGAGGATGTTGGGTAAATGGATCAAAGGTATATTTTGTGATGAGATTGACAAAAAGGGTAGACTAGTGACGAGACAGACACCTCAACAGAAATCAAAGGTTACAAACCTCAAGGCCAAAGCCGATAGTTTAAATCAGGAAAGAGCGGCGTGCGTGCTGAAGTGGGTAACATGCAATATGATTGGGGATCAGATGAAACGTAAAGGGTTGGTGGATATCCCCCAAGGGCAATGCAACAAAATAGAAGGTATAAGAGAGGGATTTTCTAGGTTAAGGAAGTGTTTAGTTAAGAAACTAGCAAGGTCTTCGAACGGAAATCAGTTGCCATGACAAGTAAAAAGCAACAGTCCTCAAGGCCAAGGCCAATGGACAAGTGAATAAAGAACAACGTATACACAGAGCGGAGAGCGATGGACGTAATTTGGGAATTCATGTGAGACTCGAAGGTCAGAGAGATACCAGTTCACGAGCAATGCCACAAAAAAGAAGATATTAGGTCTGAACGGAGAAAAGGTATTTCAGTGATACGGGTGCCAGAGAAAATGGTTAATCAGTAAACATGCAAGATCTCCAAGTGGAATCAGCTATCATGGAAAATATATGGGGTCAGATAAGAAGACTAGAAGTAATAGTTGAGAGGTTTGTGAATAAGGAGCCGTCAAGAAGGTCGAAAGTTATCGGCCAAGTTTCAAGATGGTTGGACAACACAAAGCAGAGAAAGGGGAAAAGGGAAAACCATCCCCAGCAGGAGTATCACGACCAATAACCACGTTTTAAACTGACAAATTTTTTCTTTGATTTGAAACAGGGGCAGGAAATGTTATTGATGACGGAAAGGTATAATACAAGGAAGATTATCAAACTAGGGCAGAAAATTTTCTTTTGTTTTGAAAATTTTCTTGAAGTCAGGTACCTATTTGAGGAACAGGGAAGACAATTCAAGATTTAAGAAAGAGGAAGATAACGCAAGTTTTAAAGAAGGCCCATTTGGAGGAAGGAAAACACCAGTTTTAAGAGAAATAGTTTTTGAAGGAGGAAGATAACACAAGTTTTAAGGGAAGCAGTTTAGAGGGAAGACAACACAAGTTTGAGAGAAGCAGTTCTGAAGGAAGATAATTCAAGTTAGAAGGAAGATAAATCAAGTTTCAAAGGAAAATGGTTCAGGAGGCAAGGGGGAACAATGGCAATAGAACACAGTATAAGTGGTTGAAGTCAGGAGCCCACCTGGAGAATAGAAAGGCGTTATCTTTTGGGGAGGTAAACACCAGTTTTAAAGGAAGTAGTTTTCAAAGGAGGATAACACACGTTTTAAGGGAAGTAGTTTAGAGGGAAGATAACACAAGTTTTAAGAGAAGCAGTTCTGAAGGAAGATAATTCAAGTTAGAAGGAAGATAAATCAAGTTTCAAAGGAAAATGGTTCAGGGAGAAATGGGGAACGATGGCAATAGAATGCAGTTTAAGTGGTTGAGGTCAGGAGCCCGCCTGGAGAACGGAAAGGCGTTATCTTTTTAAGTTGTAGTTGAGGTCAGGAGCCTGCCTGGAGAATGAAAAGGCATTATCTTTTTAAGTTGTAGTTGAGGTCAGGAGTCTGCCTGGAGAACGGAAAGGCATTATCTTTGTAAATTGTAGTTGAGGTCGGGAGCCCGCCTGGAGAACGGAAAGGCGTTATCTTTTTAAGTTGTAGTTGAGGTCAGGAGCCCACCTAGAGAACGGAAAGGCGTTATATTTTTAAGTTGTAGTTGAGGACAGGAGCCCGCTTGGAGAACGGAGGGTTACAACAAAAATCAGAGGAATAAAGTCAAGTGCGGAAATTAGAAGGAAGGCAACAACGGTCAAAAGAAGGCAGTTCAAATTTCGAAGAAAAATAATTCAAAAAAAGGAAAGAAGCAGTTTCAGTTCAGCAAGCAGGCATCCACCCGAGGAAGAGAACAATACAAGTCAAGTCAGAAATAAAGAAACATCAGAGGAAACACAAGTCAACAAGACAGCAAGGCAACAAGAGACACAAGAGCAAGTTGGAAGATCTAGATAAGATTTTGTAATTCGTAGACCATAGCTTAGTATAGCTTCTTATTTTCTTTTAGCATGGTGTAATCAGGAGATCAGTAAGCAATAGCAGCAGCAACAACAACAATAAACATAACTTCATGGTAGTCCCAGCTACCGAAACTTCCCAAACTACATTGACCTGATTCCTTTTTAGCCAAGGATATGTAGGAAACCTTTGAAGCAGAGGTTCGGTCAAATCTTTCAAAAGTGCTTCACACGGAGTACTCAAACGGGCAAAAATCGCTCGTATCCGCTCACTTTGTCTTTGCACGAAAACTCTCTGTGTTTTCGGGCAAAGAGGGGCAGTTGTGAGCACGTGATTTTTGGCTCATACAAACTACTCCCAAAGAAATCAAAACAAAAATTGTCGTTTTTATTGTGTGCATTTTTTGTGAAATTTCGTGGTATTTTATGTCATTATTTGCCTGTGTCCGTGCATATTTATGTGTTTAAATAAATGAAAAATACAAAAACTTGTTGCGATTGCATTTAGGATTTAATTCCGCAATTAGAAGTAATTAAGTTTGTTTTACAAAAAGGAAAAAAATCACAAAAATAATGTACTTCGCATTTTAGTGTTTAATGTCAAATTGCGTGATTTTTCTTTTTATTTAATTATGGGTGATAATTATTATTAAGAGTTAATTAGTATTTTTAAGTTAATTTTGGTTTTATAATTTAATCTAGAATTTGGTTTTACAATTAGGAAATAAAAAGCAAAGAAAAGAAAAGAAAAGGAAGAAAAGAAGAGAAATTCGGACTGGGCCATCTCTTAAATTTTGAATCAACCAGGCCCAAAAAACACCAAACCAGCCCAATTCAAACACCCCTGTTAACCGGTCCAATTTGATCTGGCAATACGGCCGTCCAAATGACGTCGTTTCTATCACGCACAATCTGACCCGTTGGATTAGATCAATCCAACGGTCCAGATCACCCCTTGTACCTTTTCTAACCGAACCCCCTCATTAAACCAAATGACATCATCCCCTATAGAGGGGATTGATCCCAGCCATTGATCTTAATTGATCCAATGGCCAGGATCCACTATCCCCCCTAGTATATAAGTATGAACCATACCCTACCCCCAAGCCAAAACCCCCTTGCCCCTTTGTCTCTAAGCCCATAGACATCAAACGAACCCTCCGCCTCCTAACACCGTGCTCCGCCCACCGGAAATTGCCTCACAGCGGTTCTGGTGGTCCAAACACCTCCATTTTTAGACCCTAAGATCCCCTCGACCTCCCCATCCCAAATCCCTAAACCTTACCCCCCGAATCCTAGCCGATGTCTTCGAATCTTCAATCGAAGAATCAGTCAAAAACCCTAGCTTGTCTAATTGACCCCAAACTTACACCAAATGACCGCCTAACCTCCCTCATCCCTAAACCGCCACTAGTTCCCCTCGAATCACCCCAGAACCTCTCGAATAACGAATCGAAACCAAGAACCCTAGCGCGGCCACAAGGTTCCCCTGTGGCGGCGCTGCGTTGAACCAGTCCCAACAACCCTCCAAGGTATCATTTAAGTCCATGGTGGCCCCAAGACTGATTAATCTTGAAATAGTGCACTTCGTCTATTCTTCACAAAGAATAGACGATTTACACCATCTCGAGGTTAAATCCGAGCTACCAGTTGGCGTTTAGGCTTAATCAGATAAATGCTCTGTTCTTTATTGTCGTTTAATTATGCCTTTCACCTTATACTCTTTTCTTCTTCTTCTCTAAAATATAGATAGGTCTATGTTCCGATAGAAATTTAGTTTAGTTTTGAACCTAGTTCCTTGGTTATATTTGTAGTTAATTCATGTTTATTTTGTTGGAAGTTTAGTAGTTCTCGTCAACTTGTTTGATGACGATTGTTTTGTTCTCAGCTTCAGGGCTTCGTTCAGTATATTTTCAGTGTTCCTTCATTTTTGTATAAGGTTAATTTAGAGTTATGATGTGTTCCAAATATAGTTAGTTTATTCCATGTATCTGTGTGAATCGTGGTTTGAAATTTTGACCTTAGTAGTTTAATATAATTGTGTTCTGAATCGTTGAATCCTTGGTCTTTGTTTTGGTGCTATTTGATTTAATCTGAGTTCAAGCTTAAACTGTTGTGTGAGTTTGATAAGGTGAATCATAATGTTCAGTTTGGGGTCTGATATGAATTTGACCTGGGTTTAGATTCAGCCTCAATGTTCCAGTGGTTACTTAGGAATTAGTTTGGACAATTGTTAGGTTTTCTTATTTAGATGAATTGGTTATAGCTGATGGGGTCTGGTACAGATTAAAGGGGAATTAGGTTAGGATAGTAGTTTCAGGGATTTCATAAGGGTAATTTATGATTTAAAAGTTGAAAATGGTTTAACTTTGAGTGGTCTGACAGTAAGTACTAATGTACCATTAAACTAATGTATTTATTTAATAATGATGGGTTGGCAATCAGGAATAGTATGGGGAGGTCTAATGGGAAGTAATGAAAAAATAGTTTACCCATAACCCTTGAATAAAACAATAGAATAGGACACTTAGTAGTGGCTGTCAGGGAATATGATGGAGGAAATACATTTCTTAATAGTCTAAGTGTTTAAGCAGGCTGGAAAAGGGTCTATTGTTGGATATAAATACAGGCAGACCTGGACAGAGTTAAGGGGACTTCTAAAAAAAAGAACATACGAAGCTTAGGCAGTTCTTTAGACAGGATTTGAGATCAGTTTTTTTGAAGCTTTAGAACTTGAACACACAGAGATAGAGAGTCTTAAAAAATACGATCTAAGTTGTCTTCAAAGAAAAACCAAAAACAATAGAAAAATTATCGAAAAATCCAAAACGATCCTACTGTTTCATTGAGTAACTGTAGATTTATTCTTATTTCCAGTTATTCTCTTCACATTTTCCAGTTCTAGTTGAGTTTGGGTTCACTGAAGTGGTTTGGTGCATCTTCAAGTAAATTTGGTGTTAGTCAAGCTAGTTTGCTGTTCCATTGCTCGCTGTTGTATTGCTGTTTTATTGCTGCTGCTGATCTCCTTTCTCCTGTTGAAAATTTGATTCCCAGGTACACACATGAATTCAACATTGATGTAACCTTGAGATTGAGCATGAAATGAAAGTGTTCGGGCACTTAATTACTGGATGTTGTATCTGTAGTTAAGTAGATGTAAATGATAAGTATCGTATAGTCCAATTTGATCTATAGCTCAACTAAATGCATACAATGAAGTTTGTTCCTAATTGGGACTGTTTTAAACTGTTAATTCGTGTTTATTAGTCGTAGTTTAGTGCTGATTTCAGTTAGCACTGAGTTAAAAATTGAATATCAGGATTGTTTGGACCCATAATTAATTCAAAGGCCAACATGTGATGCTCATTGCAATTTCGATCTCCAGTTAAATGTGATTTTAAAAACATCCAAGTATGCTAGTTATTGATGTCCTCTCCTTTGTTCATTAAACTCACTATTTCGACAATAGAACAAGTAATTGCATGCTAGTGGTTAATATCCATAGTTTACTTGAACTTGAATCAGTTAATTTGTTCGTGAATGTTAGCAGAATCAAATAACCAAGCCGTTTAGTCCAAAATTCGATCTAGCACTTAGTGGAGTTTAAGGATTCACCACTAGTTAAATAGATAAAGTAATATAAACTTTAATATGGAGTTCAAATGATCAAATGCCTTATTAGTTTGAGTAGATGAGCGTTATTCTTCTTTATTATAAGTTGTTGAGTACCCTTCGAATAAGTTGAAGCAGTCCCGGTGATTCTGAGTTCAATTGGATTCGAAGCTAGGATCAGCAATCCATTTCGAACACTTTGAGGCTTCAGTGCTGTCGAAAACGGCCCAGGTCCGGCTATGATTGCATGTTCATTTGGACCTGGGCCCGGATCTGCAGTTGATTTGCCTTTGGGCACACTTAGATAATGGTTTGTTTATATGGATTGCATTCAAAACCCCAAAAAAATGATGAAAGTGTAACAACCCGACCGGTCATTTTTAGAATTTACGCCCCGATCCCCCATTAACTGCTTTCCCTCAGCTCATTTCTACTATTTTGGTTTGCCGGGACGTTTGGTATTAGGATTCGGAGTGTTTTGGGACATTAGTCCCTAAATGAGAGCTCAAGAGTTGGAAAATGGTCCGTAGTTGTAACAGTGTGAAAACAACCTTGGAATGGAAATCCGATGGTTCCGTTAGCTCCGTTAGGTGATTTAAGGGTTCGGAGCGTGTCCGAAATGTAATTTGGAGGTCCGTAGCTCATTTAGGCTTGAAATGCCAAAGTTTGAATTTTTGAAGTTTCCGGTCCAATAGTGAGTTTTTGATCCGAGGGTCGGATTTGAATTCCAGAAGTTGCTGTAGCTCCATCATGTCATTTGGGATGTGTGTAAAAAATTTCAGGTCGTTCGGATGAGGTTAGGTTAGGTTTTTGATCGAAAGCGTATTTTGGATGTATTTGAAGTTCTTAGGCTTGAATCCTTCATTTAATCGGGTTTCCGGTGTTGTTTGAGATGTTTTGAGGATTGGTACAAGTTCAAATAAGGTATCAGGTGGTATTGATGCTTTTGGTTGAGGTTCCGGTGGCCTTAGGATGATTTCGGATGGCTAACGGGGTAAATTTCGAAGTTTGGTTGTAGCTGATATTATTTCTTCTGGTATTTCCGCTTCTGCGGCTTGGGAACCGCAGAAGCGGCGCCGCATAAGTGGCTATGTCACTGCATAAGCGAAATTGGCCCCACCTCAGGAGAACCGAAGAAGCGGTCTCCTTTCCGCATAAGCGGAACCGCAAATGCGGTTACTGGTCCGCAGAAGCGGACTTTGGTCCCATTAGTTGTACCGCAAAAGCGGTTGATTCTTCCGCAAAAGTGTGACCGCAAAAGCGGTCCCTGGGCTGCAAAAGCAGAAACCACTGTTCTGTTAAAGGGAAAATCCGAGGGTTTATTTCAAAAGTGTAAAAATCAATTGAGAGCTCGGGAGAAGGCGATTTTGAGAGGATTTTGAAAAGAAGATCATTGGGTAACATTGCTTTGATCCTTTCTAGTTATATTTCATCATTTCCTAGTTAAATCAATCATTAGAATTCAAATTCAAGGTCTAAAATTGGGAAAAATGGGCGAAACTTCTTAGACTTAATTATTGTGTTTTGAGGGGGCATTTGACCTCCGATTTGGGAGATTTTTATATGGTTAGACTCGTCAAAGTACGAGGTTTCTGAAAATGTGAAAATTATTCGATTCCGAGGCATTGGCTATAGGGGCATTTTGGTCATTTTACCTACTTTCGCGCCCTAGCTTTAATTTTTATAGTGGAATTAGTTGTTTACAATATTATTTATGATATGTAATTGAATTGAATAGATTTGGGCCATTTGGAGTGGGGTACTCGTGGCAAAGGCATCGTTCCTTAGTTGATTTTGCACTGGTTCGAGGTAAGTGGCTTGCCTAACCTTGTGTGGGGGACTTCGTCCCTTAGGATGTTAAAATTTGTAATTGGATGCATTGTACGTGAGGTGACGAGCGCGTACTTGAGCTAATTGTTGAAACCCGAATTTTTTCTTAAGTACTTGAACTGGATTTTCTTTCATATTTGCTTTATCCTACTTGCTATTATAGCTTGTGCTAGTGTAGAAGAGCATGTCTAATTGATCCAAATTGCCTAATTGCTTAAATTGCCTTAACTGTGATTATGTGGAGCGTGTTAGGCCAGTATTATTTGTTGCCTTGTATTGTTGTACTTCAATTTCTGAATATTTCTCTGATTTTGGTTACGCATTTACATTGGGACTACGGACGTAGGATTCCGGGAGCTCCCCCCTTGTTTGATTACTTTGGGACTACGGGTTCGATTCCCGGGAGATCCCCCTGCCCTTTTATTTTGGGACTACGGGATGATATCCCGGGAGATCCCCCAGCACTTTTATTTAGGGACTACGGGACGGTATCCCGGGAGATCTCCCAGTACTTTTATTTTGGGACTACGGGACGGTATCCCGAGAGATCCCCTGCATACTGATGATTGGACTACGGGACGGTATCCCGCGAGATCCTTTGATATTGATATGAGAGTTGGACGACGGGACGGTATCCCGAGAGATCCATTGGACAGTTGAGGAAAGGGCTACAGGACGGTATCCTGGGAGACCCTCATTGGCGTTCTTGTTGCAATTTAGCTGTGTTTACTCTGTGTTTCTATTCTGTCTTTGTAGTATTATTATTTCATTGAGCTGTCTTATTACACTACTGCGTTCATTAGCTTCGTCGGATTTCTACACTGTTAATATTTTTGCTGCTATATTATTTTTGCCTCAGTAGGGCCCCGACCTTTCCTCGTCACTATGCAACCGAGGTTAGGCTTGGCACTTACTGAGTACCGCTGTGGTGTACTCATGCCTCTTCTACGTATGTTTTTCATGTGCAAATCTAGGTACCTCTACGCAGGCACATTATCAGTAGCTGCAGGGAGGATTTCGGAGACTTGAGGTATATCTGCCGCGTCCGCAGACCGGAGAGTCTCCCTCTCACTCTACCCTTTAGTTATCTAGATGCTATTCTATTCTTCCTTGTTATAGACTTTCCGGATGATTAGAGCAGTGTTATGTATTAGTCTAAGCCTGTGTTGCCCATGGGTTTTCGGGTCTTTGGGATAGTTTCAAAATTTAAAGTATTAAAGTGTATGTGCCTGGCAGCAACTGTATACATTACTCATGTTATTTGGCTTTTGATTACAAATTTCGCAAATATTGTTACTTCCGCAATGTGTTAGGCTTACCTGGTCGTGAAGATTAGGTGCCGTCATGACGTGTTCATAATTGGTGAACTAGGTTCGTGACAAGTTGGTATCAGAGCTCTAGGTTCATAGGAGTTAAGAGACACAGGCCGATTTATTAGAGTCTCGCTGATCGGTTCGGAGACGTCCGTATTTATCTACGAAAGGCTATGTAACTGTTTAGGAAAATCTTCATTTCTTTTGAATTCCTTGTTGTGCGATATTTTGACACCAGTTCTAAACTTCTGTCTTCTATTCTCTCACAGATGGTGAGGACAAGTGCTACACGAGAGGACCAGGCACCTGCGCCCCCTACTGTTGCCGTCATAGGCCAGGGTAGGGGTAGAGGTCGAGGACGCGCCTGAAGTGTAGCCACAGCACCCGCGCGCGCTGCCGCTGAGGTACCACCAGTAGATCTAATTGGAGAACAGGCACCTGATACACCTACTACAGGTAATACTACTCCAGCGCTCCAGGAGACCCTGGCTCAGTTCATGAGCATGTACACTACTTTAGCTCAAGCGAGGTTGCTTCCCCTCGCTGCAGCCACATCTCAGGCTGGGGGAGGGGCCCAAATTCTGTAGCCCGCACTCCTGAGCAGAGAGTGCCGATGGAGCAGGTTCCAGAGGTTATTCCTGTACCGCCTGCAGCACCAGTACAACCCGGGGATGGATCGACTGTCTCAGAGGACGAGCAGCATAGGCTAGAGAGGTTCAAGAAATATGATCCCCCAGTGTTTAGTGGCCTAGCTTCAGATTACGCCTTGGGATTCTTGGAGAAGTGTTATCGCATTCTTCGTACTATGGGCATAGTGGAGTCTAGTGGGGTTTCTTTCACCACCTTTCAGCTTCGGGGAGCCGCCTATGATTGGTGGCGTACTTATGAGTTGGACAGTCCAGTCGAGTCTGCCTTACTGACTTGGACCCAATTCTTAGACATGTTTATGAGGAAGTTTGTTCCCCAGAGCCTCAGGGATTCATGGCGCACGGAGTTTGAGAGTTTGCGCCAGGGTGCTATGACAGTCTCAGAGTATGCCATCCGTTACACCAGGTTGGCCAGACATGCACCGGCTTTGGTCGCCACAGTTCGGGAGAGAGTTCGGAGGTTTATCGAGGGTCTTATTCCGCCCATCCGGTCCAGTATGGCTCAAAAGTTAGAGATGGATATTCCTTACCAGCAGGTAGTGAGCATTGCTAGGCGGATTGAGGGTATGCTCGCTAGGGAGCGAGGGGAGAGGGAGGCCAAGAGGTCTCGGGAGTCGGGTCACTACTCTGGCGCCCGTACTTCATCAGCCAGTCGTTATGGTAGGGGTTATTATGGTCGCCCTGTTCATTCAGCCTTGCCAGCAGCCGTAGTACTCCAGCTGCACCAGCACCTCAGGAGCCTTATTATGCGCCTCCAGTTTCTAGCGCGCCTCCTGCGCGGGATACCTCCAGAGGTCAGTCCAGCGGACCTAGCTCCAGTCAGTCATAGCCATCACGTCCTCCCAGAGCTTGCTTCGAGTGTGGTGATACACGTCACCTGGTTAGGGACTGCCCCAGACTTGGTAGGGGTGCATCTTCACAGACTCCTCAGCCACAACGTGCTTCTTAGAGTTCTCAGGCTATGGTTCCAGCTCCCACTACTGCCCTATCTTCCCAGGCAGCCAGGGGCGGAGGCCGGGGAGATAGAGGTCGCCCTCGTGAGAGGGGTCGGGCCAGATATTATTACATTCCTGCTCGAACCGAGGCAACTGCCTCTGATTCTGTCATCACAGGTATTATTCTGGTTTATCATAGAGAGGCATCGGTTCTATTCGATCCCGGCTCTACTTATTCATATGTGTCCTCTTATTTTGCTTTGCATTTAGGTGTGCCTCTGGATTCTTTGAGTGCCCCCGTTTATGTTTCTACTCTTGTGGGAGATTCTCTTGTTGTGGGCCACGTGTACCAGTCGTGTTTGGTTACAATTCGTGGTTTTGAGACCAGGGCAGATCTATTATTACTCAGTATGGTTGACTTTGATATTATTCTGGGCATGGACTGGTTGTCACCCCATCATGCTATTCTTGATTGTCACGCCAAGACCGTGTCGCTGGCTATGCCTGGTATTTCACGTATTGAGTGGAGTGGTACCTTAGATCATACTCCCAGCAAGGTTATATCTTTCCTTAAAGCTCAACGTATGGTTGAGAATGCGTATTTAGCTTNATTCGACCCAGTGTTTCACCATGGGGTGCTCCTGTTTTGTTTGTGAAGAAGAAGGACGGTTCTATGCGTATGTGCATTGATTATCGCCATCTGAACAAAGTTACAGTGAAGAACCGATATCCTTTACCTTGTATTGATGATCTGTTTGATCAACTTCATGGCGCACAGGTGTTTTCCGAGATTGATTTGCGCTCAGGTTACCATCAGTTGAAGATTCGGGAGCCAGATATCCCGAAGACTGCTTTCAGGACTCTGTATGGTCATTACGAGTTCCTTGTTATGTCTTTTGGGCTGACTAATGCCACGACTGCTTTTATGCATTTGATGCACAGCGTATTCCAGCCATATCTTGACTCATTCGTGATTCTTTTTATTGATGGTATTCTGGTATATTCCCAGAGTTGGGAAGATCATGAGAAACACCTGAGGCTAGTGCTTCAGACTTTGAGGGAGAAGAGATTATATGCAAAGTTCTCCAAATGCGAGTTCTGGCTGAGTTCTGTGGCATTCCTAGGCCACGTGCTGTCGAGTGAGGGCATTCGAGTGGATCCGAGGAAGGTGGAGGCCATGCAGAGTTGGCCCAGGCCCTCCTCAGCTACTGAGATTCACAGTTTCCATGGCTTGGCGGGGTATTACCATCGCTTTGTGGAGGGGTTTTCATCGATTGCGGCCCCTATGACTAGATTGACTCAGAAGGGTGCCCCATTTCAGTGGACAGAGAAGTGTGAGGCGAGCTTCCAAAAGCTCAAGACAGCTTTGACTTCAGCCCCAATTTTGATGTTGCCTACCGGTTTGGGGTCCTATACAGTGTATTATGATGCCTTAAGGGTTGGACTTGGAGCGGTATTGATGTAGGACGGTAGGGTAATTGCCTACGCGTCCCGACAGTTGAAGGTGCATGAAAAGAACTACCCTATCCACGATCTTGAGTTAGCTGCCATTGTTCACGCCTTGAAAATCTGGCTTCTTTATTTGTACGGGGTGCCTTGTGAGATCTACATCGACCATCGGAGTTTGCAGCACTTGCTTAAGCAGAAGGACCTGAATATGCATCAGAGGAGATGGTTAGAGTTGTTAAAGGATTATGATATTA
>MU744049.1:0-24096 GCA_026770625.1 Nicotiana glauca | reverse complement strand
CACTACTGGTGGAGGCGGATGAAAAAGGATATAGTTGACTACGTGTCTAGATGCCTCAACTGCCAGCAGGTGAAGTATGAGCACCAGCGTTCGGGTGGGTTGCTACAGAAGATTGAGATTTCAAAGTGGAAGTGGGAGAGTATCACCATGGACTTCGTATCTGGACTTCCACGGACCGTAAGGAAGTTTGATTCTATTTGGGTCATTGTGGATTGACTGACCAAGTCCGCTCATTTCATACCTGTGTGTACCACTTATTCATCGGAGCGGTTGGCGTAGATCTATATCAGGGAGATCATCCGGTTGCATGGATTCCAGTTTCTATCATCTCAGACAGAGGCACTCAATTTACATCGCGGTTCTGGAGAGCCATGCAGCAGGAGTTAGGCACTCGAGTGGAGTTGAGCACGACATTCCATCCCTAGACGGACGGACAGTCCTAGCGCACTATTCAGATTCTGGAGGATATGCTCCGTGCGTGCGTGATTGAGTTTGGAGGGTCATGGGACCATTTCCTGCCACTGGCGGAGTTTGCTTATAACAACAGCTATCAGTACAGCATTCAGATGGCGCCGTATGAGGCCTTATATGGTGGAGATGCAGATCGCCGGTGGGTTGGTTCGAGCCGGGTGAGGCCAGGCTATTGGGCACAGAGATGGTTCAGGATGCGATGGAAAAGGTTAAAGTGATTTGGACAGACTCCATGCAGCCCAGTCCAGACAGAAGAGTTACGCGGACAAGAAGGTTCGTGATGTGGCATATATTGTTGGCGAGCGGGTTCTACTTCGGGCCTCGCCTATGAAGGGCGTCATGAGGTTTGGAAAGAAAGAGAAGCTAAGTCCGAGATTTATTGAGCCTTTTGAGATCTTGAGGCAAGTTGGGGAGGTTGCTTATGAGCTTGCCTTACCTCCCAGCCTAGCCGGAGTTCATCCGGTATTTCATGTTTCGATGCTTCAGAGACATCACGGTGACCAGTCGCACATGTTGGATTTCAGTTCAGTCCAGGTGGACAAGGATCTATCCTATGTTGAGGAGCCAGTGGCCATTTTGGATAAGCAGATCAGAAAGTTGAGGTCAAAGAACATCACTTCAGTGGAGGTCCAATGGCGGGGTCAGCCGCCTGAGAAGGCGACTTGGGAGACCGAGCAGGATATGCGCAGCCAGTACCTTCATAGTGAGTTTTTTATCCGTGGGTCGGATTTGAATTCCGGAAGTTGTTGTAGCTCCGTCATGTCATTTGGGATGTGTGTGCAAAATTTAAGGTCGTTCGGATGAGGTTGGGTTAGGTTTTTCATCGAAAGCGTATTTTAGATGAATTTGAAGTTCTTAGGCTTGAATCCTTGATTTAATCAGGTTTCCGGTGTTGTTTGAGATGTTTTGAGGATTGTTACAAGTTCGAATAAGGTATCAGGTGGTATTAATGCTTTTGGTTGAGGTCCCGAGGGCCTCGGGATGATTTCGGATGGCTAACGGGGTAAATTTCTAAGTTTGGTTGTAGCTGATATTATTTCTTCTGGTATTTCCGCTTCTACGGCTTGGGAACCGCAGAAGCGGCGCTGCATAAGCGGCTATGTCACTGCATAAGCGGCGCCGCATAAGCGACTATGTCACCGCATAAGCGGAATTGGCCCCATCTCAGGAGAACCGCAGAAGCGGTCTCCTTTCCGCATAAACGGAACCACAAATGTGGTTACTGGTCCGCAGAAGCGGACTTTTGTCCCATTAGTTGAACCGCAAAAGCGGTTGATTCGTCCGCAAAAGCGGGACCGCAGAAGCGGTCCCTGGGCCGCAAAAGCGAAAACCACTGTTCTGTTAAAGGGAAAGTCCGAGGGTTTATTTCAAAAGTGTAAAAATCAATTGAGAGCTCGGGAGAAGGCGATTTTGAGTGGATTTTGAAGAGAAAATAATTAGGTAACGTTGCTTTAATCCTTTCTAGTTATATTTCATCATTTCCTAGTTAAATCAATCATTAGAATTCAAATTCAAGGTCTAAAATTGGAAAAAATGGGTGAAACTTCTTAGACTTAATTATTGTGTTTTGAGGGGGCATTTGACCTCTGATTTGGGAGATTTTTATATGGTTAGACTCGTGAGAGTATGAGGGTTCTGAAAATGTGAAAACTTCAATTTCGAGGCGTTGGCTGGAGGGGCATTTTGGTCATTTTACCTAATTTTGCGCCCTAGCTTTAATTTTTATAGTGGAATCAGTTGTTTACACTATTATTTACGATATGTAATTGAATTGAATAGATTTGGGCCATTTGGAGTCGTTACTCGTGGCAAAGGCATCGTTCCTTAGTTGATTTTGCACCGGTTCGAGGTAAGTGGCTTGCCTAACCTTGTGTGGGAGACTTCGTCCCTTAGGATGTGAAAATTGGTAAATGGATGCCTTGTACATGAGGTGACGAGCGCGTACTTGAGCTAATTGTTGAAACACGAATTTTTACTTAAATACTTGAACTGGATTTTCTTTCATATTTGCTTTATCCTACTTGCTATTATAGCCTGTGCTAGTGTAGAAGAGCATGTCTAATTGATCCAAATTGCCTAATTGCTTAAATTGCCTTAATTGTGATTACGTGGAGCATGTTAGGCCAGTATTATTTGTTGCCTTGTATTGTTGTACTTCAATTTCTGAATATTTCTCTGATTTTGGTTGCGCATTTACATTGGGACTACGGATGTGGGATTCCGGGAGCTCCCCCTTGTTTGATTACTTTGGGACTACGGGTTCGATTCTCGGGAGATCCCCCTGCACTTTTATTTTGGGACTATGGGACGGTATCCCGGGAGATCCCCCAGCACTTTTATTTTGGGACTACGGGACGGTATCCCAGGAGATCCCCCAGTACTTTTATTTTGGGACTACGGGAAGGTATCCCGGGAGATCCCCTGCACACTGATGATTGGACTACGGGACGGTATCCCGGGAGATCCTTTGATATTAATATGAGAGTTGGACGACAGGACGGTATCCCGAGAGATCCATTGGACAGTTGAGGAAAGGCCTACAGGACGGTATCCTGGGAGACCCTTGTTGGCGTTCTTGTTGCAATTTAGCTGTGTTTACTCTGCGTTTATGTTCTGTCTTTGTAGTATTATTATTTCATTGATTGTCTTATTACACTGCTGCGTTCATTAGCTTCATCGAATTTCTACACTGTTAATATTTTTGCTGCTATATTATTTTTGCCTCAGTAGGGCCCCGACCTTTCCTCTTCACTACCCAACCGAGATTAGGCTTGGCACTTACTGAGTACCGTTGTGGTGTACTCACGCCTCTGCTGCATATGTTTTTCATGTGCAGATCCAGGTACCTCTACGCAGGCGCATTATCAGTAGCTGCAGGGAGGATTTCGGAGACTTGAGGTATATCTGCCGCGTCCGCAGACCGGAGAGTCTCCCTCTCACTCTACCCTTTAGTTAGCTAGATGCTATTCTGTTCTTCCATGTTATAGACTTTTCGGATGATTAGAGCAGTGTTATGTATTATTCTTAGTATGTGTTGCCCGTGGGTTTTCGGTTCTTTGGGATGGTTTCTGAATTTAAAGTATTAAAGTGTATGTGCCAGGCGGCAACTGTATACATTACTCATGTTATTTGGCTTTTGATTACAAATTTCGCAAATGTTGTTACTTCCGCAATGTGTTAGGCTTACCTGGTCGTGAAGACTAGGTGTCGTCATGATGTGTTCACAATTGGTGAACTAGGGTCGTGACAGAAAGATTTGACTTCATATGAGTTCAATGGACCCAAGAATACTAATTCTTAAACAATAACTAATTAGGACATTTCTTTCATTATTAGAGACAAGATAATAAGTAGAAAATCACAGTCGCTTTAGGATTGGCCTTTGAATAAAAATGACAAGGCGAGCCTCGCCAAATAAAAATTATAAATAGCAGGGCCCTCAATAAATGGCTATATACTAAAATACTTAGAATTCGGGATGGGCCATTTAGCGAATTTTACGGCTTTCCCCGAAGATAATAATGCGTTAGTCTCTTTAGGCACGTATTTTAATAACATTATCTCCCTAAACTCGGGTGCACATTCATGTGACCCAAATCCAAATCTCAACGAAGTCGGAATGTGTTAACAACCACGGGTGCATTTATGTGACGTGGTTCGAGACATATTTTCATGACGTTGCAATTCTCGTTAACTATAATAAATAAAAGCGGTTAAAGTTAAAATTTGCACATAGGTTCATAATTGTTAAAATCAGATAATTTAAGCCAAATATAATAGTTGAGCGACCGTGCTAGAACCACGGAACTCGGAAATGCTTAACACCTTCTCTCGGGTTAACAGAATTCCTTATTCGGATTTTTGGTTCGCGGACTGTTAAACAGAATCATTCTTTTCCTCGATTCGGGATTCTAACCGGTGACTTGGGACACCATAAATCTCCCAAGTGGCGACTCTGAATTAAATAAATAAATCCTGTTTTGATTGTCCTTTAATTGGAAAAACACCCTTTATTCCCCTTAAGGGTGTAGGTAAAAAGGAGGTGTGACAAGATTGATGGGGCATAGGGTGCCAAGTGATGGATTTCAGATGCTGGGTTTTTCGCGAGTTGTGGTTTGTCCGAGATTTTGGTAAAATTGTGGGAAGAGTTGAATAAGACCTTATGTGATCATCATTGAAGGATATGAGTTATTGACTTGTTTTTCCCCTTGCTGTGTTGTGACTTTAGGATTTGGATTATGATTCTGCCGTCATTTCATATCATCATTTATTATTGTCTTGTTGTTACTCATTGCCATTTCTCCCTTATCGTGAATTGTAGCATTTTTAGTCATTCATGTGGTCTTTACATGTTTATATATCGTTTCCATTATTCCTATGATTATACTGTTTATTTGACCGATAGGTGCCTTGACTGTTCCTCGTCACTACTCCACCGAGGTTAGTCGTGATACTTACTGGGCACCGCCGTGGTGTGCTCATGCTACTCTTCTGCACATTTTTGTTGTGCAGATATATGTACTCTCACTCAGTTCTGTCAGCCTTGGAAGGAGGCAAATTGGTAGAGACTTCGAGGTATATCTGCTACGTCCGCAGACCAAGGAGTCCCTTTCCATCTTTCTGTAATAAGTATAGCTCTTTCAATATGTCTCCTTTGTATAGATATTCTTGAGTCAGATCCTCTTATGTATCCCTTAGCTTGTGATTTGTGAGATTCCGGGTTTTGGGAACTTTTGTTAGCTTCGAGAGTTGTTATTGTATGTGCCGAGCGGCACCCTAAATATAGGTTTAATTTACTAAATCAGTTTTAATTATTCTTCCGCAATTTATGGTTTATCTTCCGCATTGTTAGGCTTACCTAGTCGTAGGAACTAGGTGCCATCACGGCATGTTCACGGAGGGCAAACTGGGTTCGTGACAGTAGAGCATTGGCTCAAATTGAGAATTGACTTATTGAACATTGTAAAGCATTGGCTCAAGTTAAGAACCAAATTGTTGAACATTATAGAGCATTGACTCAAGTTGTGAATTGAGTTGTAAAGTAAATGTGAAAAAAGAAAAGAAAAGAGAGGATCATGATATTATCTCCCTTGCCAGGATGTTATGTTTTGATATTGTTTCCCCTGTCGGGATTGATTGTTGTACTATTGTTCCCTTGTCGGGATTTTTATATGATCTTACTTATTTCCTTGCCCTTATTTCTTGTGATTATTGTTTGGGTGAGGAAGAGTGTTAAAGTACGAAGGGTGATGCCATGTATGATTTTTGTGAGGAAGAGTGTAAAGCACGAAGGGTGATGTCGTGCTGCACGATGTACCATTCCGTGCTGATTATATTAATTTTTATGGTGAGGACGAGAGTAAAAGCACGAAGGGTGATGCTGTGTAGACTATATTAATTCTTATGGTGAGGACGAGAGTAAAAGCATGAAGGGTGATGTCGTTCACTTGTCCTTGATTTTTTTGATTCTTGCAGATAATTGAGTTATGTTGTCCTTTACGTTTATTTACTGATTTTCTATTGTTACTTGATTTTATTTTGAAGTTATAGATTCTCTTACCCTATTTGCCTTGTGATTGTTGCTTGGATGAGGAAGAGTGTTAAAGTACGAAGGGTGTGTAGTGTATTGTTTTTGGTGAGAGAGTGTTAAAGCACGAAGGGCGATGCCGTATGTTATTTTGGTGAGAGAGTGTTAAAGCACGAAGGGTGATGCCATGCACTTGTCTTTGATTTCCTGATTTTTATTGATAACTGCGTTACGGTTTCTCTATATTTAATTGTTGGTTTCCTGTTGATACTTATTGTACCCCGCAACATGATTGTCACGACCCGGATTTCCCACATTCGGGAGTCGTGATGGCTCCTACTAATGGAAGCTAGGCAATCCATGTTTAATTACTTTTTTCATTAACAACATGATCCTCTTTAACACTTATTGATAACAATATAAAAGCAACGAAATTAATTAAGTAAGCGGAAGTCTTAATATTTAAGAAAACTGAATAGAAATGCAGAAAATTCAACATAAGCCTCTACCCAAGACTGGTGTCACATACTCACGTACTACTAAGAGGACAAAAAATATGTCTGAAAGAAAATGCAACGGTTTGTCTCGAGTACAATGAGATAACAGACTAAAGTAAAGGATAGAGGAGACGCCAGGCCTGCGGACGCCTGCAAGGCTACCTCGGTGTCTTGTTGGACAGAAGGCTGACTCCCGTGCTACTGCTGCTGCTGTCCAGAACCTGGATCTGTGCAAAAGATCACAGAGTGTAGTATCAGTACAACCGACCCTATGTGCTGGTAAGTGCCTGGCCTAACCCCGGCGAGGTAGTGACGAGGCTAGGACCAGACTCCAGATAAACCTGTGCAGATATATATACAGGTACAACGGAAAAGCAGCAAGAAAGTTACAATTTAAGCTGGGGAAGGGAGCATGCTTCAGAGGAAACAGATAGAAATAAAATATCAGGAATAATAGAGTGTACATCTACCGTTTAGCTTCTAGCACAAAATAAAGAGTTAAGACAACTTTCATATTTAACTCATCTTGTTGCAGGCGTGTAATCTGATCCCATTTCTCAATATCTCGTGGTAGGCGTACCACCCGCTCCCATTTCAATATCACTCGTGGTAGGCGTATCACCCGCTCCCATTTCAATATCACTTGTGGTAGGCGTACCACCCGCTCCCATTTCAATATCACTTGTGGTAGGTGTACCACCCACTCCCGTTTCACTATCAATTGTGGTAGGTGTACCACCCGCTCCCTTTACTTTCAACATGATACTTAATACAATCCCGGCAAGGGGGCAATCAAATCAACAATCTTCCCAACAAGGGAAACAATAACAACAAGTCAAACATCCCAACAAGGGAGAGTTAGCTATAACCAGTCCTATTCAACTTCTACTTGGCACAACTAATATCAATATTCAGTCACAATTTTCATAGGATCAGTCAAGGAGCTATAATTATCAAATTTAAGACTCACGGTCATGCTCGACACCAGCGCATGGATACTCGTCACCATGCCCATACGTCGTACTCAACATAAAACACGTAGCAATGATGACTCAACTCCTAATCCCTAAAGCTAAGGTTAGCCCGAACACTTACCTCGATGCTTTGAGTTCAACTCAAGTCTCAATTATGGCTTTATCCCTCGATTCCTCCACCAATTCGCTCGTATCTAATCACAATTTACTTAATTGCATTAATAAACACTAAATGAATCAATCTGAATGCATAAAAATGAATTTCCCAAAATTTTGCCCAAAATCGCCCCGGGCCCACGTGGTCAAAATTCGAGATTCAAACCAAAACCTGGTTACCCATTCCTCCACGAACCCAAATATATGATTTGTTTCGAAATCGGACCTCAAATTGAGGTCCAAATCTCCAATTTTAGAAAAACCCTAGGTTCTACCCAAAACCCCCAATTTCACTCATGAAAATCCTTGATTTTAAGTTGAAAACATGTTAAATGATGTTAATGATTGAAAGAAATGAGTAAAAATCAACTTACAAATGATTTGGAAGAAGTCTTGTTCTTGGAAAATCGACTAAGGAGTTGTGTTTTGAGAGTGGGGTGAAAAATGGTTCAAAATTCGACTAAGTGTAAAAATATGCAGGCTGCAGATATGGGAATTGCAATCTGGGGTTCGCAATTGCGAACCCCGACCATTTACGGGAATTGCGAGATTTTGTTCGCATTTGCAAACACTGCCCAAAATGGGGGGCTTCGCATTTGCGACCAAAAGTGTCGCATTTGCGAAAAGCTAAGTTCCGCATTTGCGAACCATTTGGTCGCATTTGCGAACTCAGCACAATTTTCCCTTCCTCGCATTTGCGATCCAGGCTCGCATTTGCGAGGCCTGTTTCGCTAATGCGAAAATTGCAGAACTGAAATGCCAGATTTTCTCTAAGTTCAAAAATGCACTCCGACGCCTATCCAAAACTCACCCGAGCCCTCGGGGCTCCAAAACAAATATTCATACAACCTCAAAAACATTCTACAGACTTATTCGCGCGATCACATCACAAAAATAACATCATAAACAACGAATTAAGCCTCAAAATCCATGATTTCTTCCAAATTTTCATAAAACATCAAATTTTCCATTTTAAGTCCAAAACACGTCAAATGATATTCGTTTTAAACCAAACTTTACAGAAAGTGCTTAAATCATATATAAGACTTGTACCGGGCGTCGGAACCATAATACGGGCCCGATACCATAGTCTTCTAATCAAATTTTATTTCCAATTTCCTTAATCATTTTCAAAAAACAATTTCACACAAAAATTTATTTCTCGGGTTTGGGACCTCGGAATTCGATTCTGGGCACACGCCCATGTCCTATATTTTTCTACGGACCCTCCGGGATCGTCAAATCACGGGTCTGGATCCGTTTACCCAAAATATTGACCAAAGTCAAATTTATTCATTTTAATATCAAAATTTAGCATTTTTCTCACAGAATTCATATTTAATTTTTCTAGCTACGCGCCCGGACTGTGCGCGCAAATAAAGGCAATCCTAAATGAGATTTTCAAGGCCTCAAAAGTACAGAATGGGCAAGAAAATAGGTGATGACCCTTTGGGTCGTCACATTCTCCACCTCTAAAACAACCATTCGTCCTCAAACGGACAAAAGAAAGAAGTATGTGAGTCTGGAAAAAGATGAGGATAACTGCTCCGCATATCAGACTCGGACTCCCAGGTCGATGCCTCAGGAGGCTAACCTCTCCACTGAACACGAACAGAAGGAAAACTCTTGGATCTCAACTGACGAACCTGCTGGTCTAGAATAGCTACCGGCTCCTCCTCATAAGACAAGTCCTTGTCCAACTGGACAGTGCTGAAATCTAACACGTAGGCTGGATCACCGTGATACCTTTGAAGCATGGACACATGAAACACTGGATGCACGGCTGAAAAGCTCGGCGGCAAATCAAGTCTATAAGCCACCTCTCCCCTCGATCAAGGATCTCAAACGGGCTAATGAACCTAGGGCTAAGCTTGCCTGTCTTCCCAAATATCATCACGCCCTTCATAGGCGACACTCAGAGCAATACCCTCTCATCAACCATAAATGCCACATCTCGAACCTTACAGTCTGCATAACTCTTTTGCCTAGACTGAGCTGAACGAAGTCTATCCTGAATGATCCTGACCTTGTGTCGACGCCCCCCATTTTTACTAAGTTCCCCGAGTATACACAAGTTATTACAACCCCAAAAGAAATAAACTGGAATAAAAATACATCAGAAAACCTCAGCTACATCCGAGCAGCCTAATTCAGATTTAATGCCTAATAATATGAAATTGAGCCACTTTCAAGATCCAAATTTCCAAGCCTTCTCTCATCTACGGTGTTTCAGGGATCCAAGGGATTTTAGGAATCCCAGGCAGGGCATACACCCAAGATATTCATAGAAATTGAGTTGTGCAGTGTGGAAGGGCCAGCCCTTATGTGTCCAAGTTCAAAGGGAGCTCCAGGGTCCCAAGGCAAGGCTCACATTAGAGGGCCAGAACTTAGATTCTAAGAGTTGAGTGTAAGTGCAATAGAAAAGGGTAGGGGGACTACCCAGGCAGGTTGGTGGTCATGCCCAGCCACAATATAGAATGGCACACGCCTGACCAAACCTATTATCAAGCTTTTAGGGAGTAAAGACCTACTGGAGGTCAAGCCATGGCCTGAACAATAATCAGAATTACTGGCAGGCCAAGGCTATTACTCAGCATACACACAATGAGGGAATGGGGATGGGAAATTGACAAGCTTAGGACCCCAAAGGGTCCAGTTCATGGCCATGGACAATGATTTCAGGCATTGCCATGTTTCTGAACCATAAATTAAAGCATACAAAGGGGATATGCGGGTTTGGGATTCATAAAGTATAAAATACATGACAAACAACTGACATGATGCACCCGTAAATTAAACATTGAATTACAAGGGAAGGGAAACAAATATTAACCAAGGAAGACATGAACATAAGTAGGCAGTAATGAAACACATTCTTGTTGGGACATGTAAATTAACTGGGACATACCAGTAAAGAAGCAAAAAGTGCAGAAGAAAGTAGAGTAAACAAAGTCCACCGCAACACAAGTAGCAGAAAGAGGGAGAATTTTAAGTGAGAATTATTTTTTGAACTCAGATTGCTTTTTCTGTTTTTTTTAAAAGAAAAGGGAGGAGAGTATTTATAGCTTTGAAAATGTGTAGAGAAATAAGGTAACAAGTACAAATCTATCACAAATATGGCATGGTCACAAATCAGAATCACATTAGTATAAGATTCCCCTTTAATCAGGGGATTCTTATTCAAACGGATGCTAACAGGATCCAAATAAGGAAAGGGAGAGTAGGCCTTGTAAATAGAATGGCTGTTGCCATAAAAGAAACAGTAAGGTAATATAATAGGTATTTAAGTCTAAGTTCATGATTGTACTTATTTTTGGAAAGTGTTTAGTAAGGCCAAATAAGGAAAGAGGATCAATTAACCCTTGAAAGGCGAGTAAAAATCAGAATTTCATGAAAGGAAAAGTTTGAAATCAATTACGAGTTTGAAAATCAATCACATAAGGGAATCAGTATATAAATGAATGCACAAGTAATAATCATGCGAGGCCAAGCTAGGGCAAGAGAAAACAGCATGCAGTAATAGCATAGAACAAACATTCGAAACATGCTAGTTAGGTCTCAGTGATTTAGTAATAGGGAAAAGGGTCAGGAGCGTGCAAAGAGCCAAGTGAAAATCATAATCGAGTTTGACAGGTAACAAGAACTCAGAACAAAAAGAAATCACATAAAGGAAAAGAGATGCTGAAGCAAAAGAATCAAATTGAGCAATTTTAAACAGACTATTTGCACAAACAAACTCAAAGGACTTGAATAGGCCCCAAAGAACTAGGGTTTTCGAAATCAGTCGAGTTTAGAGGAGATAAGCAGATAAACACACAAACAATCTCAGAATCAAATAAACCCTAAAAATTAGGGTTTTCACCACTTAAGCAGTAAATCAAACGAACACTAACATGGAGACTCAGAAACTCAAACAAATCTCGAAAATTAGGGTTTTCAATACCAACTAGTCCTAGAGATGCTAAGAAGATGAATTAAATAGACTCAGAAACCCTAATTAAAAAATCAAAGGATTTTGAGAAAGGAAATTTGGGGGAGATGCTTTAAACGTCACATATAGAATAGATCTAGTACAGATCTAAACGAATAAATGAAAAAGAACCTTGAATAGGCTAGGGTTTCTGAGAACCCTAAAGGACGAGAAAGGCTTGGAAAATACGAGATCAGATTTGAGTCGATAAGGTCGGAACCAGGCTCAGGAGGCAGAGATATGCTGGAACACAGCTGGGGATGGCTGAAAACCTTGAATCGACGAAGGTCTGGGTGAAGATCCTCGAAGACTAGCCTCGAATCTTCAGGCATCAGCCATGTGAGAGTAGTAGGAGGTGCGTATAGGTCGTCCATGGCTAAAGTAGCCATGGATTCTGGGGGATTTGAGGTCGAAGAGGGGTAGGCGGCGATTAGGGTTTTGAGAGCGTTTGAAAGCGTTTGAGAGAATAGAGGAATTAGAGGCGGCGTAACTGAGGGAATGGGGTAGGGTTTGGGAGTTGTTTGCAATTAAAAAGGAAGGGAGAGATCTGGGCCGTTGATCAAAATGATCAACGACCCAGATTTTAAAGAACCGGGCGGGTTCGGGTGATTGAATCAGGGGTCGGGTTGGCATGGTAGTTGGGCTGGGCAATTTGGGCTTGAATTTGGGGGTGAATTGGGGTGCAAAAATAGGCTGAAATTGAAACACAATTGAGGCTAAATTGTAAATAACCACTTTTCCCATTTTTATTTTATAAAATAGCAATAATGATTCTAAAAACATATTACAAGTACTGGTTAAACAAATATTATATAAACAATAGTTTTAAAATGTTGGGATTGATTTTATAGTTATAATATGCTATCAATTACGAAATAGGCTATAATTGAAATTATATGGAATTAGCTTTAAAAATGCCAAATTAATTTGTAAAAATGTGCAAAAATTATCTTAATTATATTTTGGTATAAATATGAGTATAAAATAAGTTATTCACCAAAATGATAATTTTAGGAATAATTATCGAATTTTATGGTATGAAAACAGACAATAGCTTGGTTTAAAAATCATTAAAAATTCCAAACTCTTGGGTGTGCTTATATATGCACATATATGCTATTTTGGAAGTAGTTTGGGTACAAAAATATATAGGAAAAAATTAGGTATCAACAGTTGCCCCACTTTACCCGGGAAGGATGAAAGAGTTGTCGGGTGAAGATATGATGGCCAGATTTGACCGGAAATGGAGATTTGAAAAGAATTTTGACTGAGCTCTGATTTCTGAGCTGCCTACATATCCCTGTTCTTATAGGAATTAAGCCATATGTAGTTTAGGAACCATTGACGAAATATGCAAATGGAGATTCGAAACGACGAACGCGATGTTTAAATTGAGAGAGGTTTCTGAAAATCGATAGGCTACGGGAACCGAAGCGGGATCGCTCCTGCTGAGATGGCCGTTGCCAGCCGGCGTACCTGCAAGTAAGCAATACGAGCGTATATCATGCATAAACTTAAACATGATGCAAGTTCCCATTGGACCATGAATGCTGTCCTTGGACGGTTAGGATGACGTCCTCGGACCATGATGTCCTGGGCCATGAAGCGCAAAATTAAAGGATTCGCAGGCTATGAAATGATGTTCTCGGGCTATGATAATGGTGCCTCCGAACCATGATGCCTTTGAATAATGCTATGCAGGATATAAAGCGGGGTCTTCGGGCCATAACATGGTGTTCTCGGGCTATGATAATGGTGCCTCCGAACCATGATGCCTTTGAATAATGCTATGCAGGATATAAAGCGGGGTCTTCGGGCCATAACATGGTGTTCTCGGGCTATGATAATGGTGCCTCCGAACCATGATGCCTTTGAATAATGCTATGCAGGATATAAAGCGGGGTCTTCGGGCCATAACATGGTGTTCTCGGGCTATGATAATGGTGCCTCCGAACCATGATGCCTTTGAATAATGCTATGCAGGATATAAAGCGGGGTCTTCGGGCCATAACATGGTGTTCTCGGGCTATGAGGATGAAGCCTACGGACAATGACGTCCTCAGACAGTTTGGAGATATTTTAGCCCATGAAATGAAAGGTTTTGCGGTATTCAAGCCGATGCAGAACCGTAAATGGTGATATTTCAGCCAAAAGAAATTTAAATAAAAACAGGCGATGTTTCAGCCAATGCAAATTTGTAAATGGCGATATTTCAGCCAACAGGAATTTAAATAAAACAGGCGATGTTTCAGCCGATGTAAAAAATAAAATGGCGATATTTTGGTAGATTGCAAGATGTGAGGTGGCGATATTTCAGCCATGCAAGAAAAAAAATGAAGTGGCGGTATTTCAGCCATGCAGGTGGAGGTAGAGTTTAACCTCGGAAGGCAGAAAGGTAGCCTTATGCAATGCAGGAAATGCAGATGGAGACAACGCTTAGTCTCGGAAGGTAGAAAGGTAGCCTTATGCAATGCAGGAAATGCAGATGGAGACAACGCTTAGTCTCGGAAGGTAGAAAGGTAGCATAATGTGATGCCGGAAATGCAGATGGAGACAACGCTTAGTCTCGGAAGGTAGAAAGGTAGCCTTATGCAATGCAGGAAATGCAGATGGAGACAACGCTTAGTCTCGGAAGGTAGAAAGGTAGCCTTATGCAATGCAGGAAATGCAGATAGAGACAAGGCTTAGTCTCGGAAGGCAGAAAGTTAGCCTTATGCAATGCAGGAAATGCAGATGGAGACAACGCTTAGTCTCGGAGGGCAGAAATGTATCCTTATGCAATGCAGGAAATACAAAAAGAGACAACGCTTAGTCTTGGAGGGCATAAAGGTAGCCTTATGCAATGCAGGAAATGCAGATGTAGACAACGCTTAGTCTCGGAAGGCAGAAAGGTAGCCTTATGCAATGCATAGTAAGTAAAAAAAATTCTTAGTTGATAGCTGGTAGCTGATTGTGATATTGCAGCTGCTGGGGACATTGCGTGCGGATAGCAAATGCAAATATGTGTGACGGTTCAATGCGATTACGTAATATATTTGGTAATTTTGTGATGGGTTCCTCCATCCAAAGAAAACCGTGAGTTTTGTAAGAGGGGGGAAAGGTTAGTTCGTTTTCCTTTGAATCCTGGCATTGCGTATCATCGGGGTAGCGTTTCTAAACAGGGGTGGTTCGGACAATGATTATGCGTGATTTAGTGAACATATCATAAGTAAAAAAAAATATTTTTCTTTTAGCTGAACCAATGACTATGACGTGGTTCGAGACATTGCAACCTCTCCTGCTCTGGAATTTTGAGGGTCCTTCTCAAAATTCTGCCCTAGTTTATCGGGCTGGCATTTCTGATGGCTGCGCTAAATGATTGAAGAATCATCTTCAGAATTTTGAGGGTCCTCCTCAAAATTCTGCCCCAGTTTACTGAGGTGACATCCTTGGCGATGATTGGCTGAAGACTGATTTCGGAATTTTGAGGGTCCTTCTCAAAATTCTGCCCCAGTTCCAATAATAGGGGGGAAATGAATTTTTTTTTAAATTGTGACCAAACCCATAGGGATGCCTACGTATCCCCTCTTAAATGGGAATCAAGTCAGGCGTAGTTCAAATTACATCATAAAGGAAATCGTAAGTGGTTATACATAGTATCGTTTCACTACATCTGAGTTGATCGGCTTTGGCCAAACTTTTCTGTCCATTTCTGAAAGGATAAGGGCTCCTCCAGTTAGAACTCAGTGAACCATGTATGGACCTTGACAGTTGGGCGAGAATTTCCCTTTGGCTTCATCTTGATGTGGGAATATCTTCTTCAACACCAGCTACCCCGGTGTAAACTTCCTTGGCTTAACTCTTTCGTTGAAGGCTCGGGACATTCTGTTCTGGTACAACTAACCGTGGCAAACTGCATTCATCCTTTTTCCATCTATAAGGGCTAACTGCTCGTAGTGACCTTTTACCCATTCTGCGTCGTTCAGCTCTGCTTCTTGTATGATCCTCAATGAAGGAATTTGTACCTCGGTGGGGATGACTGCTTTTGTACCATAAACTAGCACGTAAGGATTTGCTCCGGTCGATGTGCGGACCGTGGTGCGATATCCCAGTAAGGCAAATGATAACTTCTCATGCCATTGTTTGTAACTTTCGACCATCTTCCTTAGTATCTTCTTGATATTCTTGTTGGCTTCTTCTACAGCTCCGTTCATCTGAGGCCCGTAGGTTGTAGAGTTCTTGTGTTTGACCTTGAATGCCTCACACATTGCTTTCATCAAGTTACTGTTGAGATTGGAACCATTATCGGTAATGATTGATTTCGGAATTCCGAATCGGCAAACAATACGATCACGGACGAAATCTGTCACAGCTTTCTTAGTCACTGCTTTGTATGACGCTGCCTCAACCCATTTGGTAAAATAATCAATTGCCACTAGGATAAACCTGTGCCCATTTGATGCGGCAGGCTCGATAGGTCCAGTGACGTCCATCTACCAGGCGGTGAATGGCCACGCTGAGCTTGTTGTAGTAAGCTCGTTTGGAGGCACCTTTCTCATATCTGTATGTATCTGACAGCGATGGCACTTGCAAACATACTAGATACAGTCTGTTTCCATAGTCATCCAAAAATAACCTGCTCGTAGTATCTTCTTTGCTAAAACAAAACCATTCATGTGCGGCCCGCAAGTTCCTGTGTGCACTTCGTCCAATAGTCTAGATGCTTCTTTTTCTTTGACACACCTTAATAAACCCAAATCGGGCATCCTCCTATACAGGATTCCCCCACTATGAAAGAAATTGTTGGATAATCTTCGAAGTGTGCGCTTTTGAGTAGCGTTGGCAAGTTCTGGATATTCTCCTGTTGTCAAGTATTCTTTGATGTCGTGGAACCATGGTTTTCCATCTGCTTCTTCCTCAACGTAAGCACAATATGCTGGCTAATCATAAATCTTTACTGGGATGGGATCAATAAAATTCGTGTCTGGATGTTGGATCATGGATGACAAAGTAGCCAATGCATCAGCGAACTCGTTCTAGACCCTAGGGATATGCTGAAATTCCATCTTTGTGAATCTTTTCCTTAGTTCCTGTATGTGATGCAAGTAGGGGAGTATCTTAGAGTTCTTGGTTGCCCACTCTTCCCGAACTTGATGTATGAGCAAGTCTGAATCCCCGATCACTAGCAACTCCTAAATGTTCATGTCAATGGCCATCTTGAGCCCTAAGATGCAAGCTTCGTATTCAACCATATTATTTGTGCAGGGGAATCTGAGCTTGGTGGATACCAGGTAATGTTGGCCGGTTTTTAATACTAGGACTACTCCTATGCCAATTCCTTTGAAATTTACGGCTCTGTCAAAAAACAACCTCCAACTATCGTAGGATTCTGCAATATCTTCTCCTACGAAGGACACTTCTTCATTAGGAAAATACATTTTCAGGGGTTCGTATTCTCCACCAATAGGATTCTCAGCAAGGTGATATGCTATGGCTTGACCCTTGATTGCTTTATGAGTCATGTAAACAATGTTGAATTCACTCAGCAAGATTTGCCACTTGGCGAGCTTGCCAGTGGGCATGGGCTTCTGGAAGTTATACTTCAGCGGGTCCATCCTTGATATGAGATAAGTGGTGTAGGCACAGAAATAATGCCTCAATTTCTGAGCTACCCAAGTCAGAGCACAATAGGTGTGCTCCAATAAAGAATATCGAGCCTCGTACGGGGTGAACTTCTTACTGAGATAGTAGATGGCCTGCTCATTCCTCCATGTCTCATCATGTTGTCCCAGAACACAATCGAATGCTCTATCCAGAACCGCGAGATAAAGTAGTAGAGGCCTCCCTGGCTCGGGTGGAACCAAGACTGGCGGTGTTGACAGGTATTCTTTGATTCTGTCGAAGGCTTTATGACAATCATCAGTCCATTTAGTAGCAGCATCTTTCTTCAGCATTTTAAAGATGGGTTCACAAATGACCGTGGACTGCGCTATAAACCAGCTGTTATAGTTGAGTCTTCCCAAGAAACTCATCACGTCCTTCTTGTTCTTTGGCGGTGGAAATTCTTGAGTGGATTTGACTTTTGATGGGTCCAATTCTATTCCTCGACGACTCACGATGAAACCCAGTAATTTTCCAGCAGGAACCCTGAATGCACATTTGGCGGGATTTAGTTTTAGATTGTACCTCCTCAGTCTATTGAAGAACTTTCTCAAGTCTTCCATATGATCAGTGGCTTTCTTGGATTTGATGATGACGTCATCCACATATACCTCGATCTCCTTGTGTATCATGTCATGAAAGATAGTGGTCATGGCTCTCATATAGGTAGCACCAGCATTCTTCAACCCAAACAACATCATTTTGTAACAATACATTCCCCACGGCGTGATGAAACCTATTTTCTCCGCATCTTCCTCATCCATCTATATCTGATGGTATCCAGCAAAATAATCAACAAAAGACTGCAACTCATGCTTGGCGCAATTGTCGATAATAATGTGTATATTTGGCAAGGGGAAGTCGTCTTTGGGACTGGCCCGGTTAAGATCCCGGTAGTCGACACAGATTCTAACCGGCTAACCATGTCGGATACTCCACTACCCTGAGAACCTTGGCTTTGACTTGCTTAGTAACCTCTTCTTTGATTTTCAAACTCATGTCGGGCTTGAATTTCCTGAGCTTCTGTTTTATCGGTGGACAGGTTGGATCTGTTGGCAGTTTGTGAGCTACAATAGACGTGCTGAGACCAGTCATATCATTATACGACCAGACAAATATGTCCTCGTATTCCCTTAAAAATTCCGTATATTCTTCCCTTTCTGATGGCGACAAGTGAACACTGATACGAGTTTCTTTGATATTTTCCGTATCTCCCAAATTAATGACCTTAGTTTCTTCCAGGTTAGACTTAGGTCTATTCTCAAAATTCTTGACTTATCTGACGACCTCTTCAGGTATCTCATCTTCTTCTGAGTCTATTTCCTTGTGTTGCGTTGTTTTGTTGCAAGTCACAATCGTTGATTCATCGTCAAGATAAGTAATAGTAATGTTGTATAAAAATAGAGTAAATGATAGAGAAAATAATAACCATGATATAAATTGAAATGCTTTGATTAAATTCATAATTGTTTGAAATATTGGAGCCCTTTTCAAAATTAAAGACAATGCGAAAAGAAAATCAACTAGTAAAGTAAGCTAAAAATGAGATGCAAGGTGCTTTTGTTTAGCCTTGCTACCCCGAAGCCTTTCGGGCCCTGACGGTCCTAATTGACCAATTGCTGAGGCGTTCTCCTCTGTTCACAGCTTGTATGGAAGGGCCTTCCTCCCCTTCCTCCTCGAAAAGAACATAGCATCCATATCATCATCCTACAGAAATAGATTCTTCATGGCTGCCAATGCTTCGTCTTCCTCTGACCCATATATAGCATATGCCGGTTGGAAGGTTTGCTCCAGGCTGGGTATCAAAAGCTCCAACGGATAGTAGGTACTGCGCCATGGTGGCGACCATCTCTAGAATTCTTCCCAAGTATAGTCGTACCCTAAGCCAAATATAGTACCATGCTTCTTTAGTTTGATGGGCTTAGTGATTCCCTGAAGATTTTTACCGAGTCCCTTTCCAGGCTCGTACCCACACCAATTCAGGATACTTTCGATCTTGTTGTACCACCACTTATCCTTATCTACAATGTTGACCCTTTCGATATGGTGGTATGTTTCTCCGCCTATTCTCTTTCTGCCTCTAATCATTGGGATGGTCTGGCAACTATATATGGGGTTACTACCATCGCCATGAATGATCACCTCTTAGTGATTCCATTCAAACTTTACTGCCTGATGCAGGGTCGATGCAACGGCTCCTGCAGTGTGGATCCAGGGCCGTCCTAACAGCAGGTTGTAGGATGTCGGGACGTTTATCACTTGGAAGTCGACGTCGAACCATGTTGGCCCCATTTGCAAGCACAGGCTGATTTCTCCGATGGTGGATCTCTGGGACCCATCGAAGGCCTTGACATTGATAGCCCCATCTTTGATCTCGTGCAGGCTTTTTCCCAAAGTTTTGAGAGTTACTAGCGGATAGATGTTGAGGCTCGATCCTCTATCGATTAGGACTCTAGTGATGAAATAATCTTCACATTGCACGGTGATGTGCAGTGCCTGGTTGTGGCTCAATCCTTCTGGTGGAAACTCATCTTCGTGGAAGGTTATTTTATGGCTCTCCAGCACTTGCCCCACCATATTCGCCATTTCACCCCCGGTTATATTGCTGGGCATATAAGCTTTGCTCAGTATCTTCATTAGGGCATTCTTGTGAGCATCTACACTCTGCAGAAGAGCCAGGATAGATATTTGTGCTGGTGTTTTGTTCAACTGTTCAGCGACCGAGTACTCCTTAGCCTGTATTTTCCTCCATAGATCATCGAGCCCAGTTTCAATAGATCGTCCTGGGGCTTGCTTACTGGACTCAGCTAGGTGCTCTGGGGTGTAAACCCTCCCTGTTCTGGTCATTCCTTGCGTGGCAATTGTTTCTCCTGTCTTGGTCTTTCCTTTCCTCCTAGCTTCAGCAGTGTAATCCCATGGTATGGCATTTGAGTGGAATGGTGTTATGTCTGACATTTCCACCGGAATAGGCTCCCTTGGTGGTAACACAGCAACTTCAAAGGGTGTAGGTGCTTTTGGAACTCCAAATTCAACCTCGATTGGCCAGGGTGCCTTTGTAGAAGGAGGCGCTTCAAATTCAAGAGGTATAGACATATTTTCTTCACCTTCCCTGGAGGGTTGATTCTGCACAACAATTGGGTTAAGTGTAACCGCCGGTTTATTTGGTTCATCCCCTTCAGCAATCAAACCTATCGACCCTTTAGGGTCCCAATCATCTTCGATCTCGATCATGTGAATGTCTCCACCTTTGTGGTTAGGTAGAGGGCTGTTACGAACATTAGGAGCAGGCTCCTTTGCTGCTATGACCTTATTGTCGATCAGGGTTTGAATCTTGTCCTTCAATGAACGGCACTCATCAAGGGTGTGTCCCTTCATGCCGGAATGATATGCATAGGTCTTGTTGGGGTTGACCCACTGGGAGGGATTTTCTAGAGCTTTGGCTGGGATAGGAGTGATGTAACCAGCAGCTTTAAGTCTTTCATATAGCTGGTCAATTGGTTCAGCGATGGATGTGTATTGTCTAGGAGGTTTACGGTCAAAATTTGGCCCGGGCCTTGGGAAATTTTAACGGGTGGGTGGTGATTTGTAGCGATAGGGTTGAGCGTTATAAGCTTGGTAAACATGTGCTGGTTGAGATTATTTGGGGAAGGTGGGTTGATATGTGAGAGGTGGAGAGGATTGGTAAACGGGAGGTGGATAGGAAGGTGCGGGTGCTTGGTAATTCGGGATGGGCTGATATGTAAGTGGAGGTGATGGGTAAGTGTGGTATTTTGGTGGTGATTTGGCTCCCTGTGCGACCATTACGGCACTTACATCCTTCTTTTTGGACGTGCCACCGGTCTGTAAAGCTTTATTGGTGGCCTGTAATGCTTCAAGATTCGTAACCATATTAATGCCCTCTTCGATTCTTTCTCCAAGTTTGATGATATCGGAACCCTCGATCAGCATCAACCTCTCGTAATATTAGGGATCATGAGCCAGGACGAGTGGCATACTCGCGGAATATTTCGATGGGTTTCTTCATCAAATTCTGTATATATAATACATCCGGTGCATTCTCTGTATTGAATCGGAATCTATCCATGAAGTTTGATGCCATACCTACCCAACTCGTCCATTTCTTGGGGTCCTGGCTGATGTACCAGGATAGTGCATCTCCTTTTAGGCTTCTCATGAAGAGCTTCATACGGATCTTCTCATCCCTTCCAACTCCAACCAACTTATCACAATATGTCCTCAGGTGGACTATGGGATCTCTTGTTCCATCAAACATTTCGAACTTGGTAGGTTTTTACCCCTCCGAAAGTTCAACATCTGGCTGCATGCATAGGTCTTCATAATTTAACCCTTCAATACCTTTGGTACCTTCCACACCCTGACCTCGGCTGGTTAATTTCTTGAGTTCTGCCACTAAGTTCCTGACAAGGGAGTCTTTTTCATCATACTCAGGTTCATTTGAGATTGGTTGGGTGTAGTGGGGTACAATATCCACAAAAATAGGAGTGTTGTGGAGATGGTCATTTGTGGCATTCAGTGGCTCGGGAATAAGTAGTGGAGTGTTGTTGGGAGTGTGGCATATGTTGCAGTGTTGGGTATGAGTGGGTTGTATCTGTGGTTGTGGGGTGTTTTGTGGAGGTGCGAGATTCTGGGTGTTGACATCAGGAGCGGTGAGGGAAAATGATAGGTTCGCCAAATTTCGAACCTGATCCAGCTCTTCTCGAAATTTCAACAGCTTTTGCTCCAGTTGAGTAGCAGTTTCCTTAGTAATCGGGGTACCCTGAAGAATCTCAATCTCTTTTCTGGTGCTTGGATCTCCCATTCTACCTTTGTTCTTGTTCCGGATAGGACTCGGAGGAGGAGGAGGTGGAGGGCCCTTGGATTTGGTGGAGTATGACGATGATGCCAAAATGCACGAACTAACCTTTGGGGAGGGGAATAAAAATAAAAGAAAAACAAAAAGGGTAACAAGTTAGTGTGGATTATGAAAAAAATATTGCAGTATTTAAACACATTGTACGAAAAATGTAAATCGCGACCTAATTTTGGTGCCTCATTGTGCCCGAGGTAGACCTAGCGACAAATAGTTTTGGAGAACTTGTAATGCTAAATGCCTCATTTTATTGATAAAAATAAGACGAATCCAAAACGACTCTAAACAATGGAAAGTAAAAAATATCACTAGTGGCCATTGGCCTTATTACATCATTAAAATAAAAGACTCCTACTACTTGGTCCCAGAAGGACCTTCCCCAGATTTGGCATCTTTGTCTCCCTCGAACAGCTCTACCAACTCGCGTAGTCCTAGCAGCAAATAGGCTCGGGCCAGATGTCCGTCTGCATTCCCTTCAGCATTTTGACAGTCTTCAATCCTCTTGATGAACTTTCCTTCCAGCTCCACTAGACCTTACTCCAAATACCCTAGCCGATTGTTGGCGCTGACAGTCATATCTTTCCACTACTCGATCAATTTCTGATGGGATTCTTGTATTTCTCGATGCTCACTTTCACACTCGCAAATTTTCTTGCGCAGTTGATTATACTTAATGCGTGCTTCAACGTGCTCGTCAATAATTCTGTTACCTCGAACGAATCTCGGCTGACCCATGCTATTGTCTTCTAACCAACCCGAATAGTGCGGCACAAAACCGGCGTGATACCTGTCTGGCTCAATGGACTCTTTCCCCAAAACGATTTTGCAATGCCACAAATACAAAGCTTGGCACCTGTGAGGGCTATCGTCGTCCTGGAAATCGGCCCTGAGGTGGCTCATTTTATCGACCCTTGGTATGATTTGTTTTTTTCCAGCTTGCCTCATGGCTCGGAGAGGAATGTAGGGATAAGTTCCTTTCAAACCAATTAGTATGAGAAATGGTGCATCTCAGGATCGAACAATGAATTCATCCGTGGGGAACCACTCAAACATCCATTGTACCTGGTCTTCTTTCAGATTCTCAAATAATTCTACCCATCCTCTGGCGTCCTCCGACTGAGCAAACATTTTAGGCATATAGTTCATACGCTTTGGCTGGTGGAAGGCGATATGATCATCCCAATCTCTGCATAGGATCTCCTGGCGGTATTCTCCTTTCTGGAGGTGTTCCATGAGCCAAAGCTGAAGTAACAAGTTCCAACCCTCAAAATGACTGCCTTGTTGTTGACAGTTGTTCAAAGCACGGTATATCTCGGCGACGATCATGGGCACTATACTGTAAGTTTGTCCACCAATCCCTTACATCAAAGTCTTGGTTACCATGGCCAGTCTGGTATGGATCCTAGCCTTCTTTATAGGGAATACGATCATCCCTAAAAAGCAAAACATGAAGACGAAGACCCTTCTTTGGACATATCCCAATAAGGTGATGGCAAACTCATCTGAATAGGTGCGGTATGACTTTCTATGGCCGTACCTCTCGTATAGGTAGTCAAATGGGATGTAAGAGTCTTTCAAACAAGTCAAGTCTGGGTTTTTCTTTAGTCCCATCATCTTAAAGAAACCCCTTCCTTTGCGATTCTTTGGCATAAGCAAACCCGGAGTCTCCCAAGGAATTCCAGCCAAACCTGCTATTTCTTCAAGTAAAGGAGTCATTTCAAGGTCCCCAAAGCGGAACACGGACTTCTCACTATCCCAGAACAATGTCGCAGCCTCTATGATTCTGTTGTTAGACTAAATTTCTAGAAGAGAAGGTAGATTCGGATGAGTGTCTGATCACTAGAATGGAGGTCGTTCCACCAATTCAGCAGCCTTGGGTGAATGTTGGTTACCATGCCAAATCTGGGGACTTCATTCCTCATTTTCTGCAAAATAAAGCGTTAGGCCCTTACCCCCACCAGACTCGGCTATTTAAACCAATAATTAGCATA